>MU375983.1:0-148997 GCA_022495235.1 Xylaria curta
CCTGTACTAATACTAACTAAAGTGTCGCTTTTACTAGATTAGTACCTAGTTAGTAAATACGTACTAAAATACTAATACTAATCGTCCGAAGCCTGACCTCACACCGAGAGAAGATGGGATAATTAATGGTTTTCATAATTAATGCATTATGGACTCTTAAACTTTTGAATCCCGGGCTTGGAGATCACTGCCCGATTATAATAACTATGCGACCTTGCCCCTGCCCTTCGCCTATCTCTCTTTCGATATCGTCTCATCAACTAAGATTTAAATCTAGCCCGACAGGGAGAGCACATGCGAAATGAACATTTTCAGGTAATCATTGCGTAAGATAGCGCTTAGCATAGACCACCTGTTCGCGGCTTCATACGATCGTAATTAGATCCCTCCCTTGCTTCCTAATAGCACGTGCTTGACAGGCTCCGTTGAAGAGAGGTTCGCACGCTCGGTAAAGGCAGTGAGCCCTTTCTAGGAACGTGGGAGAAACCCGGCAGTCATACTTGTAGTCCCGGAGTCTTAAAGTCATAGGATACTCCGGGCGCTGTTCAGGCCACGTAGCTTCCCTGAGCTGGAACCAGCTATGCAAAGTGGCTGAACAGGACATCTCGATGCCGTATACAAACGACGATGCGAGCGCAGTGGCGTCTGTTGCAACCATGATGTGAAACAGCCGCACGATAATCGCCGAGTCCTCGTCGCTGGATCAGGCCGCACACAGTAATAATATAAGACTTTTTACCGTCATGTGCCGTTCCCGATATCAGACCTTTGAACACGTGCTGACTGACACGCGGCAAGGCAAGGACTACTTAGTACAATTCCTGCGAGAATCAGCCTCGCAATTTGTTCTGAAGATGAACCCTTTTTGAGACATCGGTTCATTTGCTCACTCCATTGGGACGGCCATACCCCGGTGCGGAGGTATGAGGTAGGTAGTTAGACCAAGCTCTGGACCTATGTAAGCCAGGGTGCTTAGGTACTAATCTGGCCAGGCTGGACTGGCCTAGGTGTAGGGTCACCACGTACTTAGTACGAGATGATAACCTGAATTGTTCATGCATATAGTTCTGCTATGGGTATAGCTGTACGAGGCTGACGGATGACAGGCATGGTCTCGTCTTAGTTTTGTTTAAAGACTCAATAGCTTGCGGTGGGTGTAATTTATGCACTACGTGCATGAATAAGCGACCCG
Source organism: Xylaria curta (assembly GCA_022495235.1). Taxonomy (NCBI): domain Eukaryota; kingdom Fungi; phylum Ascomycota; class Sordariomycetes; order Xylariales; family Xylariaceae; genus Xylaria; species Xylaria curta. The sequence goes on from MU375983.1 coordinate 1,193, forward strand.
ACGGACTGGTAAGTGAGTGGGAAGTATGTATGGATCCCCATCAAGGAAAATCTCACGGACAAAATGCAAAATGCCAGAAGTGCGACAGGAGTCATCGTGGCGTTAAACACTTACCGTATTTTTGACCGCATCTTCAGCATCGTGGTCTACAGGATGATTTGCAGCAAGAGTGGTGAGACCCTGACGATCAATGGCCCCTCATGCCTAGAATAGAAGACTGATCGACTGGTGCAAATAGCGCTACAGACATAGGACTCTTTTGATTCGTCTAGACTTCACTGCGTTACTGTACACTGAAGGACTTACAGTGCTGCGGATGCGGGGTTAGATGGAGTTGTCTTGCAGAGACATTTCACTAACTAAGGGAAAGGCGAGTAAGACGCAAGCCTTCCATCTCACTGCCTGAGTCACTATTCATTGGTCTGCTGTTGTAGTTCAGCATGCAGGGATCGTCGTCGGGGCCAAATTTTCGTCAAGTCTGTTTCCCAAGTCAAACACGTGTTTTTAGACCCAAGGGAACGTAGCCGCTAACGACAATTAAGCTGGACTGACACGTCACATTTCTCCGTAACAAAGATGGGAAAAAAGACAAGATGTCTCAGCCAGTCGACTTGACCAACCAAGTTGAAAAGCTAGGGGGAGACAGAGGCGCAACAGCGGTGAAGACTGTCATCATTCCATTGGCTAATAACAACGTATTACCAACATGATCCTTCAAATTGGTGCCGCGCTGTTGGGATTTCCAGCCCAGGACTCCGGCAGATCGGGTGCCTGAGATGCTGCGAGTGTGTGGCATGGTTTTGCCGCGTCATGGATGGTCGGCAAAAAGCCAAACCCGAGACTGAGGACGAGACCATTCTCATTGGAAGATGGCATGTGATCTCGATCTTGTGGCTTTGTTGCATGGCTTGGATTACGAGTGCGTCCTTGGGTACCACGGCGAAGACGCCTAGAAGTCAGGGATTATGCGTTCCAGGTTCCTGGGAGAAGAAAGCGGAATGTGTTCGTGGTTCGTTTCCTTCTACTAAGGTCTAATTCGTTGGAATTGGCGCTGTCAGAGCCCAGCTGCAACCACTAGAACCAGCAACATTCTTAACAACTGCTCTGCCTAGATCTCGCTTTAGCCTTCTTAGGTAGTTGTAGATTCAGCCACAAGTCCTCGTTACTGCTTGGCTGCCATTACTGTAAGGTCAGCTGAAAGACGTATTGGATTAGTTCCAAGCCGCTGCCACGAGCTTTCTACGCCATCGTGGCAAATAGATCCACAGAGTACGTTTAGATCATCAGGCATTCCAACAGGAAAAGACGTTTGCTTCCTAATACTGTATACCTGCTTTTATCCTATGTATTTTACCCTTATTAGATTAGTCCCAGAACGTACACTCTTGGCGACTTTGGGTCCAGCATCTGATCGTAAATAGGCAGAATCATAGGGCTCTCAGGCGGTACACCAAGGTAGATGCCACTTATAAGGCAATGTGGAAGCGCCTCAGGATGTAGCGTCAATTATCGTCTCATACTTCTCCTCATTCCGTAGCATTTACAGTATGCTCTAGCATCATAGTCGAATAGTTGCTGGCGAGACTGGCGCACGTTTTCGGATCTCAGATACTGACCAGGACCAGGTACTTAGGCGTTTATAGAGGGTTAGCTAACTTTATTAGGACCTCTCCTTCGAAGGTGCGACGTGAATTTGTAACCGACTCTAGTTAGTTCTGAAGGGTTTATCGGATACACATACCGTTTTCGTATTGACGGGAAAATGATAACTGGGATCCTGAGAACTTGCGATACCAGATCAAGAACTTGAACCGTGACTAGCGTAATGCCGACAGAAGGAGGATGGATTGGGAGATGATATTGAAGATTCCAAAATCCCGCACTGGGTTAGTCCGTATTTGCGTCGTTAGTAAGCATGCCACGTTTCTGTACGTAGTTTGTCGTTTATTATCACGATAGTGTCGCATGTCTTTCATAGCACATCTTGACTCGCAAACGGGAGCTAAATATCTTTTGGAGTCATACGTATCAGAGTCTGATGTAAGTAGTGCGCCCAATAATAAATTACCTACAAGACCACCTACACCACACCCCAGTTCTCAAAGTTATGCCATGAAAAGGACCGAGGTATGGTATTGGACCATTTACAGTCTTTAGGACTATCGTAACGAACACAATTTAAGATCCATAAGGTCACCCTTGGTAATTCCTTTACCACTACTTGACTACTGTCGCGGATTAAGTGCGTGATTTCTTTATCTACTAATATATAATAAAACCCATACAGATAGATACCTGCAGTATGCATTTGCTATTGGAGGGTGTACGCTGATTCTTCATCTGGCCCTTGTACGCCCTCTCTTTACAGGAAATGCTAGGTTGGTGTATTACTTGATCGGCGAATGCCTACGAAATCGAGCATAAGTCCTACAGAAAATCTGCCGGTGCCGTGACCGGGGGGTTAAACGAATAGCAAGAAGAACCACGCAGGCTTATGTTCTTCAAGAATTCTGCTGTCAACTAAAATAATCAAATTTGCAGATATTGTGAACCTACCACGCCAATTCCGTACTCGACAGAAAGGTTTAATAGATTAGCCCCCTGAACCCAGCTCGCAAGAAATGAACGTGAATCGTGTCACGCCGCATACAAATCTACGTAGGTATCTGAGCGCACCTTTTTCTTCTGACAGCCACTGGGGATGAATCAAGAAATGAAATACACGGTCCTGATTTGCCCATCAACGACGCCGCAGGAACAAGGTATTGATAGCTTATTCCCGCCTGATGCCTTTCCATACCAGCAACCCAGAGTTTTGGACTTGCAGAACACAGTCAGGTAGTGCTGCAGTAGTGGTATATGCAGATATGCAGTTTTTCCTACCATTCATTCAGAGAATGCTTCCCGCATGTCTAATGATTGGTGGCGTGCGGCATGGGGTGGGGGATATCGCGACTGACTCGGCATGATGTTGCAGCAAGTAAGTACATATGCAACTATTCCAAGTAATGTTAGGGACGCTGTACTATAGGATACTATAGGGTACTATTACGTCGATTGTCGTAAGACTTCTCAAGATTTTGTAAGATTTGTACGACAGCCGAAAGTGTGAGGACGCCTTGAGGGTTAAATACCGAGGCGTTGGGTCGCTCCATATTATGATGGAGAGAAAAGTATGCTAATTAGGCTATAATATCGGTTCATTATAGAAATCCAATCTGGTCGGAACATGAGATGTTGGGAGATGGAACCGAACATTCGGACCCTACCGGTTGTATTACTCGTACCATCGTTAGGTATCTACCGCTGTGGTTTCTGCTCATTTCATATTTTATGCTTGCCAGTTGCTTCGTTACGCGGGTATTTATCGCTCCGTTCGCGCCTAGCGTCTAGCGCCAGTGCTTAGAGGCTTTACTACAGTAGTACATGGTTAGATGGGAAAAAAAAATTAAAAAGTTCCCTGAGTCTAGTCTCTCTTCAGATGCTAATCAGCTCCTCTTACTGTCTATGATCTCCACCATAGCGGAGCGGCTTGTCCATAATAGCAACTCTACTTTACCACCCTTGGTTAGCCTGACCTATAGTACTCCTCGGTCTGTCCAGGTACATCCTAGATTCTCTGTCTCTGCTGCACCAAGCGGCCGGGCGCTGGGTCACTCGCCATGGTGTAGGTAACTCGCCACCAATCACTGGTACAATCGCATAGAGTGCTTAGCGTGTTATAGCCTTCTCCACCACGCTCTATTAGCGCTACCACGGGCTCTACGTTGCCTCCGTCCAGGCCCCATCCCCCGAAAGGTACCACCCACCACACCGTGTCCTATTCGCCTGTCAAGTGTTACAGACGTTGACAAGCACCATAGTACAGACCCCGCGACCAGAATGTCGGTAGCATGTCCCAGTGTGGCAGTACATGACGAACCAAATGGTACTAAGTCTGCATTCCATATCCCAGGACCCGAGCGCTTGTACCAACCCCATTCCTCCGGTGTCCACCCACCAACCCACCCACCTATCACTATCAGCCAGAACCCCGTCAATTGAGGGTAAGGTCCTCGCCTGCATATCTCGCGCCTGTCTTGCTGTCTTGGGTGACCTCGCGCCGGTACAGACTACTGCACCCTGCCATTTCCCACCCTTCCTCCTGGAATCCCTCGTACGTTTTATACAACCGATTATCGTTTTCCTCCCTCCTCTCTTTCTCGTGGGCAAATATTGGGCTTGTTGAGAAAAAAGTAAAATTAAAACCTACGACTCCCTCGGGCCACTTTTGGCTCTAGCAACAACTAAATTTAACGTACCCTGCTTCTGTTCTTCTATCCATCGAAAGTCTCTTCTCTGTTGCCTCTCACTGGTATTGGGGCCGTTGGCCTTAACAACAGACAAGGACGTGCCCTTCTTACTCAACCAACATATTCACCTCAATTCTTGAACACCTTGGAACTTTTTTTTTTCTTATTGGTGGACTTGGATAAAGAACAAGAGAGATGCTTAACCCATTATAACGAATCGCCTTACCTCACTTCCAACCTACCGCCTTATCCCTACGGAAGTTGTTGGGAATGAATTGTATATTGTTTATATAAAATTGGAGAACGCCATCACCGATATATTGCAATTATGAGTTCGTCAACGCCGACGCCCAGGGAGGGCAAGGAAAAGAAAGGCATGGACAGGGTACTATACAGGGTGAAGACTGTTTTTCACAGGAAGGGGAGTAGTTCTCGGAAAGGGCAGCCAAGCGCAGCACCCGTGACAGCACCTGCACCCATCAGGTAAGGGAACTTTGGTTATAGCAACATACGTATTAGCTAACAGCTGGTCAAGCCAACCATTTGTGCCTCCAGCGAGGAAGCTGCCGGAATATGAGGGAGCTACGAGGATACCGCGAATTCAGATCCATGAAGAGCGCGCAAAGAAGCTCGGTGCCAGGTTTGGGTTGGAAATCAAGCCCAGTGAATGGCATAGTACCGAGGGAGAAGTCCTTCGAGTCGACAAACCTGTTCGCATGCGAATTCACCGAGAATGCCATCGTTGCAAGGCACGCTTTGGTGCCGGCAATGTATGTCCGTCATGCCAGCATACTCGATGCAAGCAGTGTACTCGGTACCCGGACAAGCAGACCGAGGCTGAACGGCAGGCCAACCGAGAGAAGAGGGAGGCACTTATTCAGAAACACAAGGATATGGCGCCTATAATTCCCAGTTACGACTATGCTCCGCAGATTGTTCTTACACGACCGAGAAAAACCGGAACCCAGGATCTGGTATACAAGGGTCGTCCCCGAATGCGTGTGAGGAGATACTGTCACGTCTGCGAAACCCTTATCAGCTCGCACGCCAAACAAGCCAGGACATGTGAGCAATGCGGCCATAAGCGCTGCGCCGATTGCCCCCGGTACCCGTACGTGTCAGCCCTCATCCGCTTTCCCAGTTCTCTCGTTTCTAATATATGGCAGGGACAATAAGAAGAGTTACCCCTATGGGTACCCTAATGATGAACCAGGTTCGACGTTCAAAGGGGTGTTTGCATGCCACGAGTGCAAAACCAAGTACGACCCACAGGCAAAAGATGGGACCCAATGCTCAAAGTGCTCTCACGAGAAGTGTTCGCAATGCCCCCGTGTCAAACCCAGGAGAGTTGAACCGCAACCGGATCCCGACGTGCTAGAGAGCTTAAGACTTCGCATGGCTGCCTTGGAAACGACGACTAGTTGACAGCCTTGGTAATCGATTTATAGCCGAACCGTTCGCGAGAGGTACTTTACAACCCATTGCGAGGAACCCGACCTCATTTACAAAGCAGGCCTATTCCTTTTTATTCTTGATGTATTCGCATTCGACACAGCGAACACCGCGATTATCAACAACAAAATCGACGGAGGAATACCAAATAGAATTTTATTTTCCCAAGGAGTTCGTTTCGGCGTGTTGGTATATGTTTAGCATAGCCCAATCGGCTCCGCGACAAACGACGTCACGAACAGCATCTTCTCCGAGTCAGCATGCAAGATATAGCATTTACAGAATCTCTGGGCATCGTTTACGACACATTTTCCCTATTGAATATTTTCTTGTATACACAATTTGTCGAGTCGTGTCGACGATCTGAAGGAGGGAAGGAGAATTCTCCACAGTTTAGATGGATACCACTACAACCTCCCCTACCCGTACCGTACCCCCAAATCACTTCCAACACCAAAATGTATCTACACTTGGAAACCTCTTCCAAGAAAAAAGACTAATTTTCCCAAAATTGATCGATGCATATACCTATCCCCGTTTCTACGTGCTAAAATAACATGGCGACGCTACAGCTGAGGATTTCTTGTATTATTAGTTGTTCAGGCGCCAGACCAAGCCCTTTCCGAAGGCTGGGCAGCTGGGCACGCCGCTTACTTGGGACCAAGTAGTTTTCATATTTACTTGCAGGTTTGTTGGCTCGTCTACTCCACCATGTCCGATACTTAGCTCTGGGCGCTGTGCATGAGAATCATGAACGACGCCATGCAGAGCACCGCAGGACAGGACTTGCCGATCTAGTCGCGCATCTTCCTGGGCCCCCAGCGTCACACTACATTTGGTCATTCGAGTAACACCGGCAAACACGAACCCCTCACGAGCCGTCAATTTGATGCATGTGTCCGCCCAGCTGGGACTCGCTTTTGTGGCTTACCGGTTTGATGCTGCCACGACTGCAAGCGCAGACGCTGGCAATAGGGGGTTGTTTCAAAGGAGCAGCGGGCTCATGCTCACAATTACCAATCATGAACACTTATCGTTTGTTGTGCTGCAATACAACCTGCAACTCCATTGATTACATATACTCCAGGCGAATAAGACAAATATGATCACGACAGGCACATATCATTCGACATGTCTGTCTACTTCCCATTTTTCGTGTGTCCCAGCAGATCTTTTGGGGCGCGGACCGGCTCAGCGTTGTATCGGTATGGATCAGATACATACTGTATATCAAGCCTAGGGCTCTAAATACTCAGGCTACATGGCTATAATGGGATGCGTTGTACGTGCGCATTGTGCCAACGATATCTGTAGCTTCCCGGTCGAACACGTCTACAGACCGGAGATACTTGTTTCGACACACAAGTGCGCTAGACGCAATCGTGTCATAACTGTCATCGCCCGGCCGTCGTTCCGTAGCTCTGGGCAACCCCACCGTCTCTCCACCTCTCTGTAACTCGTCTCCAGCCCATCGAAGGAAAAAGGGTTGGTTGGCTGGCAACGGCCTTCACCCCAACTGGACGGTATCAGCCTTGGCATTTGGTGCGACGCACTGTCGGTAATGGGGTTGCCCGCTTTTAAACAACTTCGGTCCCCCTGCCTACGTGCATAATGGAGGCCGAAGAAGCATGGCACTTGCTTGCTGCAAGTATGTAGAAAGAGGCAGGACTTTGCTTCTCGCTTCCCTCCGCACAAAATATGTTTACACCAGTGAAAACTCACCATGCAGCAGCATACAGCCCGTACCAAGACCAGACTGATGGTTAGTCTTCATGCTACCTTACCCACACGCTGTTGAGACAGCTGTCGCCTGATACTGATACCAACCTCCATATCAATGGCCATCTCCTTTCCACACGGGACAAGCCGTCTGCAATCAAGCCACCTTATTTTGGAGAACACGCGCATCGCGGTTTGCTACATGCTGCTATTATTTCGCATGTTTTTGGCTTGCAGTAGGCTATCCAGCTTACAGCAGGTCGTCGCCTCTGAAAGTTCATTTAATTTGGACAAATATAGCACACTGCAGTCACAAATCTCGGTTGAGCACAGCGGAAACCACAGCGCTTGCGTACTCGGGTTTCTGCTCGGATACCGGCTATTTTACTTGGACCAGGCATGCAGGAGAAGTTGTCAAAATTGGACGCCAACGCGGCAGTGGCAGCGGCAATGGCAGAAGCAACACACAACACCCGGCAACACGTAGAGTGACGTCGCTACAAAATTATAAAGCAGAACTGCAAGACGATGAATCCTATCCAGAACTAAATATCTCGCACAGCTTGTGCGATTGGTCCGGCGACACCGCCACCGCCGTAAACGCAGGTAGAGACCGGGTTCAACCAACCCATCAGTAAGTACTTGCGCCGTAGCTTAACATGACCTATGAACTGTTCAGGAAGGCGGGGTGGAAAAAGCGAACGAGCGAGAGTTACTCTGCGTGTGTGATGTTTGACTGGAACCCCCGAACTCGCAAATGCAGCCAACACAACCCAATGACGCAAGTCAGTTCCTACTCGGCGTTCGCCTGTGTTTCAATCCCCCAACGCTCATGCAAGTTACTTTCCAACAAACAAATAAACTCATGTCAATCCTGATAGTCAAAGGACGGAATGCCAAATACGTAGATCACAGTAGGTACCGACATTAGCAGTATGCAGTCATGACGTCTTCTACAGCTATTAGCAGGTAGGTAGGTCGGGGAGGAGGTCGGAACGGCAATGGATCACATTGACCCCCAACCCGAGTTGACCCCTGGTGGGTTTCTTCTTCGCCTATTCTAGGTAGCTTTTTACGGCACGGACCAGTACTATATTTGTGACTATGACGGATGCCGTCCGTACCTCGGCAGTATGCGGTTTTGTTGACAAGGCATCCCTATCCCTACTGTGTTGTAATTGCGTGAGCAGTTAGCAGCATCTCGGAAGCTAACCAGCAACATATCGGAGGCTAGCCCTAGAGGGTTGAGTATACAACACAATCCGCGTCAACCCGGGATAAGCGAGTTGGGCAAAAGTGCCATCACATCACAAGAACCTTACAGTAGTGATCGAGATGAAAAACAGAGGGGATAATTATGCCTCTTAATCTACTGTCTGTCCTACATGGGTCGGCACACGGTAACGGCTTGTGAGCCGGAGACAGGACCCCAGCAGTGTTTAAAAGGTAGGAGGTCGTCTGTAGTCCAATTAAACAAGTAAAGAATTATCTGGTCTGTATATATCGGTCTATGCGCCTGGCTGGTGGTGTGTTAGTCGGGCAGGTAGCGAGGTAGGCGAGCAGGTAGGGGGAAATCGGCATCTGTTTTTGGACAATGTAGCACATCCACCACCGTCATCTAGCAGTCGAGCGGATGGTCGGCGATTGCACACCACTGATAAGGGTACGGTGTAATACCCAACTACCTACCCCAGATCAGTTTATTTTTGCATCTTCTTAACTGCTAATTAGCTTTAACATCGGCTCCTTTCTATCGTATACTGTATATTCCCATTACTATACAATAACCTACGTAGTACTGCAACGTCGATCCGCTTTGACTTCCCCGGCTCGGCAATGCTTGCATTAGGTACCATGTCCAATATGAAAATCATCACACGGGCGGTATTCCTGCCCGGCCATGCATACGTTGGTGGTTACAAGTATAATGTTTTAGTCCACCATATGGTCGATTTGGAAGCTAGAATTAATACACTAACAGATGTAGTGTAATTCTATCAGGTTCGAGCCTGAAGCCGGCTAGGGAAAAGAAAAAACTAGCAACTTAATGTAACTGGCGGGGCTCACTAGGTGAGTCTGGAGAGCTTCGTCGCTGCAAAAGCTCATTATGACGACCCGACAGTTTGGGCCCTAGGCGCTTATTCGCTGAATTGACACCTTGGAGTAGCTTAGGTTTAGATCCTGAAGATGAATTTACTTACACTACGCCGGCGTATCTGGGCGTGTCCATTTGCCGCGTGCTCCGTAATTAACACGAGCCTCTTTACTAATTAGTACAGTCAGGGACGGTGAACTACGTGTACGTGTACTGACCTAAGTATATTAATTATTGTGGGTTGGGTCAGTATCTGTACAGATTATGGCGTTGTACGGTGCAATAAGACGATCTCTTATCAACTAGCAATTTGACGGGATATACAGTCTGTACTATGTATGATTGTCCGTGACGGCGGGACCCGTAATTCGGTAAGCCGGTCGCTGCTACAATCCCGTCCATGTTACATAGTACATTAAATTCAAATTGTGCTGTACACAGTTTATGCAGGGGGCATTTTATACAGCCTCCACTCAGAGATAATGATGTACGTGAGCGGAGTGCATGTCGACATGCAAGGACTGCTGCTGTAGTACTTGCACATAATCCACTCACTGCAAGTAACGCACCCGGAGTGCTTGCCGGCTCCTTAGAAGTGCAGCTCCGAGACGCACGCGGCCCCCCGTAAAGACCGTACACGTAGGTGCAGCAGGGACGATGATAGTGATCAGACGCGGAAGCAGTATTGCAATCCGATTCCAAGATCGACCCAACTATGGGTCAGTCAGTACTTAATCATTACTTGATAAGATCCTGCTTCCTTCGAAAGACAATAAGTGCGAACAGGGGCATCCTTTCTATAAATTTTTATTTATTTTTATTTATTACTTTTATTCAAGAAAAGGGGAAATAATTGAGTTCAACGAACAGTAACCTGCACTATCAGTGTGAGTTGCATATGAAAATCTGGTATGGACGTCGTTTCTCAAGAAGAGCTTTGATGGGCTGATGCTGTTGAAAAATACCTTGGATTCGAGCACAAATAATAGGTAAGTAATTTCTTCGCGTGGCTCACCACAATTTGCTACACGAAGCAACATTGTGTTACTCCTACTTTACTGATAACGGATTGTGTAGCACTTTCAGGCCTAGCTCGAGTTGCTGATATCGTGAAGAACGAGGGGAGTTGTAATTTTGAACACGTAGCTCCGTATTTGGCTACCCCTGTGTTCATTAGGTCACCTCATGTCAACGAGTATCAATACAGGCTATTAACCTCTGTAGATCGGGCTCAGTGGAGTGAGGAGAATATGCGTACCAGAGCATTATAATTGACTTTTACTATAATATGATGTGACATAGTCATAGCAAGAATATTGAAACATGAAGCAGTCTGACGAGGAATCTTTGCAATGGTCACTAGGCCGTGGCGTATTCAAATACTGGTTCTCAATGCGGGCACGGTGCAAAGCTCTACATCGGACATCATATGCTAATATTTTGGGTTCCGATGTGATTCGACAAGTTATGATAGACGCAGACACTATCTTCTTAAGTGCATGGGGTTCATTTCCCCCAAGGTCTGTTGTCTGGCACAGTCTGGAAGGATCGAGAAATCTAATGACCTGAAGCGTTGTTCTGCGTCCCTGCGCTATGGGATGCAGCAAATTCTAGAAGATGTTGCAATTGGGATATGCTTGGCTAGCTTAACTTACGCAAGTAAAAAGCATCATGGTTTAATAGTCAGGTTTTTATTTTGGCAGTATCGATTTTAGCTAAAGCTCAGTACGGACTACGAGAGGACCACGCCCTCTCTATCTTATGCTGGTTCTGGCCCTTCTTCGCTAAATCAAGACTGCATTGCCTCTATGACATCAGGGCCCAGTGAGGCAGTCACAGAAACAGCACCCGCAACGGCCTGGGCCCTATTGAGAACTCTTCCAACACGAGGACCACTGGAGTCTCCGCGGTTGTTGAGGAGAGTCTGAATATCATCAATGTGTTGTTGCTGAAGCATTTCCTGAAACTTAGACGGGTTCAGGATGGGCGTGAGCCGTCGAGTTTCGTAGAAACGGCCGCGGATGGCGGATTCGTTCACAGACATACTTTGGTTCACCAGCATCCATTCGACGCGCCAACCACGGCCCCGGAGAACGCCGTCTCGGAATTCTTTCTCTCCACGCAGGGACGCCGGTAGCAATGCTTGATTAGAGGTCTGCAGCTGTTGGGTCAATGTAGCATGTTGCAACTTCCAGAGACTTCCCTCGAACATCAATGTTCCTCCTTCTCTGCTGACCATGATTCTCTTTACAACCATGACTAAGGGTACTCCCTTCCCCGCTACTCCATCCTGTTGCTCTCGTGGTAGCAAAATTCGGACGGCTTCTCCAACACAGATCTTCTCAGCGCCCAGAAAGATACCACCGAAAACGTCGTAATTATGTGCTGGCTCTGAGATAGGATTAAAGGTGGAATAGCATTGATCCACATGAGTGGCTGCTAGTTTGGTCGCCTCAATGGCAAGCCCTTCCCGTCTGGAAGGGTCAGCATGAGCACCGAACCTATCCTGGAGAGCCTGCCAGTCAATCTGTGCTAAAGCTCGGCCCTTGAACTCTTGTAAACCGTTGTTGATCTGCGGAATACTAAATGCCAAAAATGGTCGGACGTCCGCTTCTTCCTTAGTGACTTCTTGCGTCCGGTATAGTGGGTGGCCGAACGGAATGATCGACAATGCGGGACCCGAAGAGAGTATCATGCCTACACGCCAGGAGTTGTTATTCTTGAACCAGACAACTTCGCCGGCTCTAAATAAGGCATCATGGTCTTGAGGAATCGGATATGGATTCTGAGAGACACTAGTAGTTATCTCAGGAGCCTGGTAAGGGGTGACTGTTTGAGTCTCATGTGAAGCAGGTTGCTGAGGAATATTGGGGTGCGGGGGAACGATAGGTCGTTGAGGCTGAGTGACATTGGTGTTCTGGGGGACCGTGTAATTACGAATCATCGGTTTCGGTTTAACACTCGTGTTCGTAGCCGTGTTCTTGATTATCGATACAGCAGCATTTGCATTGCTTGTCGATGTTGGGGGGGCTGCGCTGGTCGCAGCAGGAGGTGGTGTTTGTCTGGCGGACGGTGCCAGCTTTGCCTTTGCTGCTTTACTAGTAATCGGCTTTGACCCAGAGCAAAACTCACAAGCACAATCGCCGCTATCTTGGGACTCGCCTACGAGCCAAAGGAGATGGGGGAGGAAATGGTTTGGGGACCGGTAATATTTACGGGCTTTATTAGCACCAGGCTCCTCAGGATAGCCGAAGAGGTAGTAGTGCTTGGCCTGATGTTTTTTCTTGTCCTCCTTGGCTACCGGGAGAAGTTAGTGCATGCGTATAATAGAGAAAGCGGTCATACCTTGATACCATCTCAGATGGTAATGAGCCGGGAAGTCTTGTAGGAAATAGAGCCCATCTAAAACTTGTTAGAATCGAGACCTATTTCTCCGGTGCAGCCACTTACTCGCCCCCGGCATGAGTTCCGAGGCTAAAGCCTGGCCAAGTTTGTTCTGCCACTCGATTATTGGTTTGGCGCCTTCTTCGACTTTTTCATATTGATTGTATTCCGACGGCATTTCGGTGCCATCGCTTCGCCAAATCTGAAGCGGCGTGGCATTCGAAAACTGGACCTCATTGTCTGCCAGCTTTGAATCTTTAGCTTTTCGAGACGCCATTGTCATCTTTGGCCAACAAGCATAGGATAGATACACCAGATTGTGATTTGTATGGGCAACGATTTCGCTCTCTACGCCTTGAATCTCCCAAAGGTAGAAAGGGTTCTTGGAGTGTATGAGAAGATGGGGCAACTTCTGACTGGGAGAGATCTTCTTGGGCTTCTACGCGGTTGTAGCCAGAGAGAAGGCAGCTAAGGTCAGGTAAGGGCAATTGCTGGTTCTCGGTGTGAAAATAGTTGAGACTTTTTGTTTGTTCGTGTGCCCTAGCCCCGACTGATGACCCAAGCCCCTCGCGGCTGTGAATTGCGGCTTAGCCACCAAACTCTATTTCTGTTTAAATACTTCGAAAGCCATGCAATGGAACACAAGCATGCAGGACTGCGATGCTAAAGGAGCAGGGCAGTCACAGCGTCCAAGGCACAGGGCCAATTCTCACGAGAGAGATAGATAACGGAAGCAAGCACCGGAAGATACAATAGAGATAAGTGAACAAGCAATATAGTTTTAGTGATCCGTGGTTCTCATCAGCTTAGATGCTGTCTTCAGGGAATCATGGGTGTAAATGCGCGTCTGTGAAACTATGAGCAAAGGGGGTTATGGTTATGCCCTTGGCTTCTGGAGACTTTGAACGCACTCATTGATGGATTTCTGTTTCATATGCTATTGTTTCAATTAATGTGAATAAGACGTGATGTGATGATCATAGTAAGTGTTGAGCGCGACAGAAGTGTTCAAGAGGTATGATTGGACAAGAATCTCAAAGAATTCCCTTGTTGTCAGAACCTATGCTGCGCCACAGCCTGAAGGCTCAGCCGTGTGGCTGATGCATACAACGGTTCCCTCTGCGCGCAAACGGGCCAAGGTTTACAGTTAATGTCCAGACACTCTCACATAAAATGTGTAAATTATTGGCTATGAATTCGGTTCTCAGATCGTAGGTTGACAATTAAAGCATGTAAAATCAACCTGGAAGATGAGACAAGTCATGCAGCTTCCTCGTGTAGCCCCTGTAAAAATGGATTTAACGGAGCTGGACACCGGCTTTGTCAGATATCGGCAGCTTACAAAGTGCGTGACTCGGGTGATAGTGACCCTTTTGAGATGACACTCATAGGCTGCTATCGCGGAAATCGCACTTGTTTAGCCTTGTATAGTTGTTGCGTCACATAGATATCTCACTAGGTAATCCTCATAATATACTGATGGAGCTTCACGGGGTTAAAGAACATAGCTCCGAGACAGCTGCAGCATCGAAGCTTCGCGATGTGGTCTGTCGATGAAGATGACAACGACTGGGAGTAGGTGGGATTATCTAGCTCACTATAAAAGGATAGAATTCCTCGGAGATGCCATGAATACGTCCAACACTATCACCACGAGCATTTGCGATCAGAAACCCTTCGTACAGAAACAACAATGGCGCCCTACAGCAGAGAAACAGAAGGCCTACAACTCGTTCACGAGTTTGCTGATCAAGTCAGGAACAGAAATTGTGAGTTCAGCAATCAATCCAACTTATATGACTTACATGTTTCTAATATCGACCAGTTCTCATAACAGGCCCAACACCTGGCGGGCTCGGCGCTGAGACGGCCATCTCCATCGCAGCTGAACATCCAGCGATGATCATTCTCGTTGGACGATCGCAAGCGAAGGCGCAGCCGACGATAGACGGCATCAAAAATATCGATTCAAACATCAAGATCAAGTTCGTCGAGGCTGAGCTCTCGTCTCTCAAGAGCGTTCGAGCAGCTGCTCAGGCTATCCTCGACGACAAAGAGATCACCAAGATCGACGTGACCATCAACAACGCCGCAGTTATGGCCTCTCCTCAGATGAAGACAGAGGATGGGCTAGATTACCAGTTTGCGATCAATCACCTTAGTCACTTCGTACTTACGAATAAGATCATGCCTAAAATTCTCGCCGCTGGTCCAGGGGCTAGGATCGTCAACGTTTCTAGCTCCGGGCATCGCTACACTGGAATTCGGTTCAACGACCCTAATTTTACTGAGCCTGGTTCATATAAGGAGTTTGCGGGCTACGGACAAGCCAAGACGGCGAACATCTTGTATGCGGTGGAGCTCAACAAGCGACTCGCATCGCGTGGCATCCATACCTATGCGCCGACACCGGGCTCTGTGGCGACGAACCTGCAAGGCTACATGAAGGCCCTCGGGAATAGAGCAACGGAAATCCTCGATGAGGCGGCCTACAAAGTCAACGGAATCTCGATCGCTGAGTCACGGGTCCGTGACCCGACGAAGACTTTGCAGCAGGGTAGCGCGTCGCTCATCCGTCCAGCAATTGATCCCAATATTATCAATGAGGAGGGCGTCTTCATTGATAATGCCATTGTGACGACTGATCCAAAGGACGTCAGGTCGTGGGCAACGGATCCAGAACTGGCGGCGAAATGCTGGAAGCTCAGCGAGGAACTGGTTGGCGAGAAGTTCGACTTTTAAGTTAGGTATGCCATGTTACTGATTGGACCCCCAAGGGGAGCTTGTTGGCCGGGTCGATATGTCAGAAGAAAAGTAATCCGTACAAACCAAATAAAAAGCGCTGACGAAAGTAACTAAGTTACCTATGTTTGAATATATTTGTTGCTTAGTTAGGCCACACCCCACTAAAGCTCCTATACTGGGGTACCTAAGTAACAGGTACCTAGGTACCTTAGCACCGGATCCCTTAAATCCGACAGGTTCTCGCAGCTTCATATATGAAAGCAAGTTGAGCTGCCCTCGTGGAGCTGAGCCGGTTACTTACGCACAGCAACCACCAGACACAATGCTGTCTTTCATATTAATACAGAACCGGCAGTGAGTAATACGCAGTGCGCATTGTCTGGCACGGGGATCACAGCATTTGCTAACGCGAGCTTAATATTCAGAGGCAAGACTCGGCTCGCGAAGTGGTACGTCCCGTACACCGATGATGAGAAGATCAAACTAAAGGGCGAGGTACGACGACATATCTTTTTCAACTTACCACATGCATGCGGCTCCTCCCACCCGTCAAATCCGTTCCTCTCATTGCCCGAGAACTCGACTAACATCCGTCTCGTCCGTCTCAGGTCCACCGCCTCGTAGCGCCCCGCGACCAGAAATACCAGTCGAACTTTGTCGAGTTCCGGAATCATAAAGTGGTGTACCGACGGTACGCGGGCCTCTTCTTCTGCGCATGCGTCGACACCAACGATAACGAGCTGGCGTATCTGGAGGCGATCCACTTCTTCGTCGAGGTCCTCGACGCCTTCTTCGGCAACGTGTGCGAGCTCGACCTCGTCTTCAACTTCTACAAGGTCTACGCCATCCTCGACGAGGTCTTCCTCGCTGGCGAGATCGAGGAGACCAGCAAGCAGGTCGTGCTTACGCGCCTCGAACATCTGGACAAGCTCGAATGAACACGGAGAGCCGGTAGTTGTAGTACTGGCCGGCTAGGCGAGGCCAGACTGGAAGGAGAGAAGTGTCATGTTTAACATGTATGAGGCTGCTTCATGAGAGGGCATTGGTGCTTCGGCTGGCGTTAGAGGCAATGGCGTTAGGAGTTCACGTATAACCGAACGGGTATTCTTCACTACTAGAAATTGTGTGCCCAAACCCGTTGTTGAATGGAACAAAACACTATTATTCTTCGATATATAGGTAATTTTGGTAACTTCACATGAATCTTTCTTTCTCTTTCTGGTCACTGTGTCTTGGCTAAAGCGTAAACTTAGACGTAATAGATGCTGTGCCTATTAGCTGATTGATTCTCCTTTGAATTTCCTATTCTCTTTAGCTAGAGCTAATAATCTTCGAATACATTCGACAATCTTGGGGGCGAGTTTATCATGAAAATCTACGTGAGAATAGGCTCATCCTTCGCCGAGCCCACCACCACCAATCCTCTCGTTCGCGAGCAAGCGTAGGCAGCGATGCAGAGCGATGCGGTAGCGATCATGTCTCGGCCTAAGTAGGTATCTACGGCTTTATCAAAACGAAGTTCCAGCTGTATCCCTCCTCATTCTATCCCATCATTCGCCGAATTAGAAGGGACGGACGGATGGACGGTAGCAGGCCTATGAACTAGCTCACTGTGACATGTCTGAAAATTCTCGGATTTATCCATCAGTTGGCAAGCCGTTTTGCGGTTGGCTCTGCTGTTAATAATAGGATTCTTTCGGGCATGAAAAAGAGACACAATCTCAGGACGGAACGGAGGGCATTGGATCAGTCGATATGTAGGACTAAGAGTTGTCTGTGCAGCTGGCGACTTGGATTCGGTAGCCGTATCAGAGCAATTGTTCTCTTTGGTAAAATCTTCAATAGCATGGCTACCGTCAAATTCTGACTCATCCTCATAGGCATTCGCTTCTATGGAGTCAGCAATATTCTCATCTTTCAACATAATTTCGGCGGCTAGAACGCGTAGAAAGTCATCGGCTTTCGTCTTGATTCCTTCGGTGTCGTCTGAAACTACCTCCTCCCCGCCGGTCGATCCAGCAGTCACACGTCGTTGAGGACTGGTCATAGGTGGGCATGGGGATGATTTGTGTACGATCTCACTCTCATCATCGTACGCGAGCCTGCCTTCATTGGTTTTGGTCACCTTGTCTAGGTCTCTATGCCCTCGCCGCGTTTTCTTCATGGAGGGACGATGTACAGATGGGGGTGTAGTAGAGCCACATTCGAAGCGAAAAGGGTCATCCCACGATTGAGATGAAGACCCTCTCTCCTTGGTATTTTCTGAATTCATATGGAGCTCTCGAGTGAGGTGGACACGTGCTGTATATGGTGACACGTCTAACTCATCCCTGTGTCGTCGTCGGCTCCTATCTTCCCCGTTCCGAGATTGAGACTCGTAGTCATCAATTTCACCCCGGTGTGAACGACGGTAGTCCGGAGTGCGAGATCGATAGCGACTTCTGGCGCGTTGCTCCGGGCTGTGAGATCGGTATCGGTCCTGAAGTCGTGTCGCTGGTGGCTCTTGGTTTTGGTAGCGGCGCCGACTGCTTTTGGCTGGTGCTCGAGACTCTCGAGTTTCCGCTGCGGCATGCTCACGTTGTTTCGCCAAGGACCCTTCGTGAGGATTCTTCGAGCATAAGGTGGCAAAATGATCGCCTTTCCTACCACAAAAGTTGCACCGATAATCATGAGCTGGCGCTTGATCATAATGAGGATCAAGATTCGTAGGACATAGCTGGATCCAATGCCCTACGAGACAAATCAATCAAGTAATTCATAGCGTCCGTTGCAGCTATCCTACCTGACTTCTGGCACCGTCTGCAGATATAGTTCTTTGGCGGAGTTGAGAATTCCAAATCATCGTGAACTTTATACTTGCGACCTCGACGGTCAGCTCGCGTCGCTGTTCGTCGCATTTCCGCGTCAGAAGAAGAGTCTATTACGATGGTCTCTCGAACAGCATCTGCGTCAGGGTCTTGAACATGAGTATCATTCGGATGCTGAGAGAAAAGAATGTCTCGGTTTGAAACTTCGTTCGAAGGACCAGGCTTGTCAATCTCAATGATATCGGCCTTTGCTGAAAATTTTGAATGCTGGGCAGCGCGTGGAGGCGTGCTATGACCTGCATTATGTCGTAGGTCAGCGATCGCCTTCTCAGCTTTCCCATTATTAGCTTCTCGCTCGCATGAAAGAACTAGAGAATTGCTGTCTTCCCCATCATGTTGGCGATCAATCAGCGAGGGCGCTGTCGAGTTCTGAAAATGTCGCGTTTCTTTGGAAAATAGGAGGTGTACGTCTTGCTGCGTGATAAGGTATCTGCGCCTATACGCTTGGTTCCGAACGGCGTCCTCTTCAAGCCACTTGTCAAACACTTCATCTACTTGTGTCAGGTTGAAAGGCTCAATATCTGCATGGCCGTGCATATGCAATAGTTCAACAAAGCCCTGTAAAATGTGTTGACTTTGAGTGACGATGTCCTGTTTAATCTGCTCATTGAACCAGTTCATGAAGATGTCAAAGAGGTCAGACCGGGAGACATTACCCTCATAAATTTTGGCCTCAAGCTCCTTCAGTGACATACCCCGAAGATCCTTATTATTCAGGGCTTCGAAATTGTTGTCTGACTCCATCTTGAGGTCGGATGGAAGACCGTGCGAGCAGATCGACTGGACTCTTGAAGCGTCCAATATGATCGCAGTAGTTGATTGTTACGCCTTAGAAAAATCAGCTACCGACTCAAGAATATACGTTTTCGCTGGCTGGTGGTGATAAGTTTGCGCACTCCGTTTGCTCTTGCTTCAACTCAGCATTCAGGACCGACTATTGATAAAGCTGGTTTGCTCACGACGGTAGCTTTTCTAAGTTGCGATTCTCCATACGGGCCTACACCAACGGAACGGGAATGCAGGGGCTTTCGCAAGATGCCCGTGACATGTGATAATAGCGTTTAGGGGTTTGTTGGAGGAAAAACGTGCATCGAGACTGGGTTGTGCGCATAAAAAGAGGTACATAGTGTAATCAAGGGAGAAAGCCTAGGTAGGTACGCGAACACAGCCTCATGTAGCGGTACTAAAAGTAGGTAGGTACAATAAATAGACAAGGGAGTAGCAGCAGCTACGTAGGGGAAGGTGCTTTCCTCGGACATTCGAGATCCCCAGAATAGACTCATCTTTAGCTTAAGTGATGCCTAATCGATAGGTACCTAGTTTGGTATATAAAGTAGTTACATACATGGCATTGTGTGCCAGTCATGGAATGGGGAAGGCACGGGTCTGTAGCCTCCATATCAGGATATAGCTTCTTACAGCCTCCCACTAGACGTCCGCAACGACGAAATAACCAAGCCAAGTATTGGATATCCAATAAGCACTGCCGTCTACTGACTATCAACAATTCTCGGTTCAAGCCCGGCTCCGCAAACCCTCTCATGCAAGAACCCGTAAGCGAGACAAATCAAAAGTAATAAACAAGATTGTACTGTGGTTCAGTAAGGAAGTAGGTAAATATTCGTTAAATGAAGAATTTATTTGCCATCATGCCTAAGCCGGCTACCGATCCATTCGTGCCGTGAGAATCAAACGTATCCATTGCCTCCAGAGTATTCATAGTATCCCAGTCAGTGCTTGCTACTTTGTGGAGGATGGAGGTTTCGGGATAACTGCGAAGTATAGGCTGTGATCAATTATCGTTTTAAGGCAGCAAATCGTGCTGCTAATTCGTTGATGCCAGTGCCCTTCCCCTCTTCACGAGGCTTCGCTATACCAGATTCAACCATTTTCTTATTTGGCTTTAGCTCCATCGAGTTCAACGTCACTTTAGGACGAGGATTTTCCGTCGAGGGACTTGAGGGGTTTACATGCAATGGATTACTTGATCCAAGTGTTCGTGGCGGTGTAGCCCGACTCAGATCTTCCCTCTCCTGCGCCGCTTTGCTATCGGCTGGTAAATCTGTGCTGTACGCTTGCTCATCGCCAGGGCCATCACTATGATCAATGTTGTCGAGTTCTTCATCTATAAGCTCAGGCGGTTGTCCAAGCTCTTTCGTCCCTTTGGGCCAGTCGACCCCGTAAGCTTTCGCGATCTCTTCGAGGTACCCCTGCACTAGCTCCGGCTTTGGGGGAGTCACGCTTAACTTCTTGACTACCTTTTCGGATACAGAGCCGTCTGAGTTTTCCATAGCAGCCAACACGAACTCCTTCCCAAACCTCTCCCCGAGGAGTGCACGAACCTGCTGCAGCTCCTTTATTTCTGTTCTGGTCGCAGCGTAGATTATGCTCTTGACGGCTTCTTCAAGACCTGGATCACATGTTGGGCTTTCGAGGAGGGCAGCTCGAGCGAGAAGAAGTTCACAGTATAACTCGAGGATCTCATGGAGTTCGGTATTAATATCTGATCGTATAATGTTCTCCGTTCTTATCCTCGCGGACTCGATCTTGCCAACTTCTAAGAGCTGAGCCACTGCAGTGCTCGTGGTTAGCAATCGCGCTGCTGAGCAAAGCTTCCAAGACGGGCCTTTGTGGTTCTCGAGATAACCAGAATAAGAAAGGGCCGACGCAAAAACAAACATACTGGCTCTTCTCTGCGCCCTCCCCATGGACTCATCACGCTGCTGGACCATACGAAGACGGGCAATAGATAATTTGAGCTGTACTTTAAGCTTCGCCTAAAGCGTCAAGTATCTTAGTAATGGTGCGTCGAGGTACCAGTATGAAAGCCAAGTGGTCATATCTATAGATGGAGTCGATACTCACGACTATTGTTATAGGGAGCGGCATCTTGAATATGCTAGTTTCGACGTGGATACTGGAGTAGATGGGTCAAAAAGAGGATGTTGATGTTGGATTCCGTACGAAATGCGACAATGCGCCAGGCAACGAACCCCGCCAAAATGTAGCTGTCGTCACAGCTTTGCTTAGGATTCAACGGTGCGCTATACTTGCAGGGGTGATCTACCAGTCATCTAACTAGATACAAGGTAGGTAAGCGCCCATTGGCGTAACATTTGTAGGTAGAGAAGTACTTGTATGTACATACATACTTACTTTGATCGCCCGCACTAGCGCCTGTCACATGGGTAACTTCCTACATCATACTGCAGAGGTCCATAGAAAAATGAAGCCAAAAGAAGATCTCGCGAGCTCCTAATACCAGACAAAGACTTCTCTATTTCCTTGTAGTATCGACCTTCAACTTTCCCATATTTGCTCATGAAATCCATCAATGAATCCTTAGTCGTGTCATCTGATTGCTGCTGGCTGCTTTATACCAACTTACTTTCCAAGCCGCCTTATACACATTTACTCTATATTCCCGGCTGGCCAACCACTGTGTGATACCTTGGGTGGTAACCTCACCGGCGGGACCCGGCCTTCAGAGTCATGACTCGGCCTAAATCTTGTAGAGTTTGACCCTTTAGACCAAAAGACTTCATCTCAACCGCACCGGGAAGGGAAAATGTCTGGAAACCAGAGGAAACATCGCCTTCTACAAGTCTGCCAACAATTGCTCGGCAATGTGGCCGCAACCGTGCGTAAATCCAGCGTTTGGCAGCCGTTAATAAAAAATGTTCTTAGCACGACTATTACCATTATAATTGGCGTGATCCCTGCCATTGTGAGAGTCTATGGAACATCAACGGCACGTATAAAACCTTCGCTTTCTTGACCCCTTAGTCCCCTTGTTTCGCATGATTTAGTAATTTCTATAATGTGTGACTGGAAATTTTTGACTGACGTATTTCCATGCTCGTAGTATCTCGGGGCAATGACTTCAATATTTGGCCAAGCAGGACAACGCTTTGGGACGAGTAAGTGTTATGAAACTACTTCAAACTGATTACTTCGTCTCGCGCGTCTTTTGGCTTCGCCAGGGAAATATAGTCATCATTTTTCTTCCCTCTATATATTGAGTGATATGATATGATCGCGTAAGTGCTGATTAGAAGTCTGGCAGTGATAGAAACACTTTCCTTGATAGCTCTCGGCACACTCTTTGGCCTTGGATGGGGCAATCTTGGCCTCTATTTGTCCACTTTGGTCCACAACGACAATTTGCATGCTATGTGGGCAATCCGGGCTATTTTCTTCTCCTTGGCAGTCATTATTCATGGCGTGTTGCGTTCATTGGCACCGAGGTTGTTCCAATTCCTTCTCTTCTTCATACTCGTCAATCTTAGCATATTAACCAGTTCTACGGGGACTGTAACTCTGTCAGCATTCAAGACGGTGGTGTACCCTATATTCACAGCTATCGGCGTGGTCATAATAGTCAATATCGCCGTGTTTCCACAGTTTTCAAGTGGATTTTTAGGCACCAGTACGATAGAGACTTTGTCAGAGGCCATCGACTCTTTTCAAGAGGCCGGGGGTTGGTTTCTGACCAAAGCTGAAGAAGAATGTGGCGAAGAAACGTCACCGAAGGTAATGCGCACGAGACTTGCTGCTTTGGGCAACAAGAAAGCGAGGTTGCGAGCTCAACTTAGCAGCTGCAAATCAGTTCAGGCCGAATGCAATTTCGAGTTGGTGCTTGCAGTCCTGCCGCCTCGATCGCTGAAGCCGATAAGCGTTTCCATGATGACTCGTCTTATCCATATCACAACGAGTCTCATTAATGCTTGCGAAAGTAAGTTCGCTCTAGCAGCATATGGTGAGAAAGAATGTGCGTCGGATGAGAAGGCGGATGGTAGCCAAGTTGAATCGGAATCAAGTTCCGACGAAGGAACGACAGGACATCAGCACAGCATAACTTTGATTAAACCTATCCGGGAGATCGAGTCCGGCGACATAGACGTTTTGGAACGCATTATGTCGCAAATTAGACAACCAGCTCAAGCAATGCAGGATCAAATCCAAGATGCTGTGTATCTTATAACATCTGCGTTAGCTTACTGTTATGATGTTTCCCAACTGCCTTGCGGATCCCCAAAACCTGATGGAATTCCCCTCGAAGAAATGGATATTCGGATGGACATCTTCGCAAAAGCTTTGGCAAAATTTGACATTGACTCAGCTGTGGCTCTTGAAAGTGCTACTATTCCAACGGATGACTGTGATTCAATGGTAGGCCTCAATTTCTATGATTGGACTATCACAACTACGTGTTGCATACTTACAGTCGCTTACGAACGTCATAGGACGACATCACGCCTCGCATGGAAACGCACCTAGTTTCTTCCTTTCTCATCAGCATTAGTCAAGCAGCGAGGCAGGTTCTTGAAATGCTAAAATATACTAGAACACTAGTTGAGCGAAGACAAACGAGAAACGGGCTCCGGAAGCTATACTGGCCTCATATCAGCTGGAAGAAGTGGCTTGTTTCCGGAGGCGAGCGGGATGGCAACGTGCTGCCTGAGAATGCCAGAAAAGAAGCAAGGACTGGGCGCGGATCAGTAGAAGACAACAGAAACGACGACGAAGAAAATACTTATAACGGCACTGATGCACTCGTCCGGTCAGTAACAGATGAAGAAACGGGTGCTGGTCGTAAAGAGACTCAACATCAGAACCGGGAAGAACTAAGTCGAAAACGCCCACAGGCATCACAAAGAAAAAACATTCTCTGGGTACGCGGTCTCGCTGCTAATACCATTGAATTTTGTCAAGGCTCAGATGATCTCGCCTTCGCGCTCAAAATGACTATCGCAGCTTTGCTGGTCACATGGCCCGCATTTGTACCCTCGTTGAACGCTTGGTTTGGATCAGTTCGAGGGACATGGGCTACTCTTCAACTGATTCTTGTCTTTGAAGTATCTATAGGGACAACGTTTCTAGGATTTTTCCTAAGAGCATTTGGTACCACGTTCGGTTGCTCAGTCGGTCTCATCGCGTGGGAGGTTGGGCAGGGAAATAGAGTAGTCTTGGTGATTATCATTGCCATCGGGCTTTTACCTGCAAGCTATATTCATTTGGCGACACCGGTAAGCTACTCTAGTCGTCTGAAGTTCCCGTTTCGCTAGACTCATGTCTTAGCAGCTCTTCACACTTCTAGAAAAATTACAGACCTTGCTCCAAAAATATCGCTAACCTCGGATGTCGCAGTATGTTAAAGCTGGAATAATATCCATGGTAAGTATGTCGGTAGTCGGCCTTGGTACGTGTCTCCTGCTCGTAAGAGGTAAAGCTGTTCACTGATATGTAGACAGCAACTGTCGTTCGGGTGAACGATGATGCCCCATGGCAGGTTTACGTTAAACGACTTGTCTGCTTCCTTGTTGGTGGCACAGTCGCAATCGCAGTTGAGACGTTCCTGTTCCCGGTACGTGCAAGAGATAGATTAGTCGAATCTCTAATATCGAGTATATCACAAATTTCCATTATGGAATCCTCCGTGGCTGTAGGAGTCGACTCGCCTAGTGCCGTCGACACCAGATCACAGGCTCTCAATGCGAACTTCCAGCGTGCCAAGGAGAAATCTGAGCAGGCACTCGGTGCTGCTCAAACATTCTTACCATTTTGCCTAACCGAGCCACGAATTAAGGGCAACTTCAAAGGACAAGCGTTAGTCTACGGTGAAATGATATGGGTTCTCTTCCAGATCATCGAACGCATGGACAATATGCTGCATATACGGAAGCTATTCGGGAGCGACGTGCTCGAAGAGCTACACGAAGAAATACTGCCATACCGGAGGAACGTTGCCGGCTGCGTTACTCTGACTTTGTTTGTAGTTCAAGAGGCCTTGGCTACCAGACTACCCCTACCGCAGTTCTTGCCATCCAGTCGAGTCGCTCAACTTCGGACTGTAGCTCGCGTTGGAGAGCTGCTGCGCGCACGTGAACAAGGCATACAGGCAGAAAATTCGCAACAACGCTCCTCTTTAATGACACGACAGGCCTTCCTAGCCTGGAAAGCCTCATCTGCTGGTATGATGGAGATCATTGAATATCTCGAAGAACTTGTTGATCTTGCGAAGCTACTCGTGGGCGTCAACGCCTTCCGTAGCGGTTTGCTCGAGAGTCCTAAATTTCATGAGTTTCATGCTAAGATAAAGGCGTCCAAGGCTGAATCTGGGATTGCAAATCTTAACGCGATGAAGAGTGAGAAGATCAAGAGCACCCAAGGGGGAGGTAAGAGGCGCCGTCTTGCGTCATTCGGAAGACGATCTTCAGTCGCCCAATACGAACCACCAGATACTGGCTTGAGACGACGCCAGACGGCTAGTGGAAACCCTGCGACCGTTGATGACTCTCCTTTCGATGATGACCACCTCGTTGAAGAGCATGATGATATTTCCTGGAGTCTTCAGCGTGTCATGACGAAGAGAATGGAAGAAAGTAGGTTGAGGAGGATCAATTTTGAAGATCCGAAAGGGAAATACGCGCTTCGCAGCGTTCAGACGTGGACAGGATAATATTTGGTTAACCCAAGTTTATAGCATTTACACTAGTGGCGTTGAAGAAGGCAGGGGTGATGGTCGCTTCTCAACAATAGCCTGTATTTGAACTATAAAGTCTCTTTCGCGTTATTACACCACTGTGTTTTTGCTGAACAATAGAGCACTTAAAATACAAGCTCTCATTTTTATTATGCCCAACCACACACGGGCGGCTGATTTATGAGTCACCTCGTTCATGGGTAAAATAAGTATCTAGACAAGAGTCCGTATGTTTACGGTTACGTTAGAGAACTATTTAGAAAATCGGAGAGGTCTGGATCGATTCATGTTCACATATTCAAGATAAGATAGTCCAGGCGTGCTAGTATTGATAAGGGAATGTCATTAGGTTGTTAACAGAGGCGTTCGGGTTGAATTTCCTATTACTCCACTCTATATAACTTCATAGAGTTGTCTGATCCCTTACTCCTCCGCTGTAACCCATGATCCTATGAATCTAGCCGTTGACGATAGTGCCGCCGTTGCAGTGAATCGTCTGTCCGCTAATTGACGAGCTGTCCTTAGCCGCGAGGAAGATAACACACGTGGCGATTTCGCTGGGTTGTGAAGGGCGCCCAATAGGGCTCGTAAATGACTTCTGCGCCTCATCATTCATTGTCGAGGGGATGAGAGGTGTCCAGACCGGCCCTGGTGCTATGGCATTTACCCGGATTCCTTTTGAGCAGAACTGGTTGCTTAAACCTCGGGTAAAGGAAATGATGGCGCCTTTCGTTGACGTATAGTCAAGAAGATCTGGTCGGCCGATGTACGCGTTGATGCTCGCGTTGTTGATTATTGTGTCGCCAGGCTTCATCTGTGGCAGAACGTACTTTGCAAGATAGAAGTATGAGTGAATGTTGACGTTGAAGGTATGCACCCATTGATCTCTGGAAAAGGGGTGTTAGTTAACTCATCCTGTAACGTCATTTTATTCCAAGCAATTTTTCATTCGTATCCTAAGACCACACTCACTCGCTTAGATCCTTAATGTCGTTGACCATCATTTGATATGCCGCGTTGTTGAAGAGAATGTTAACTCTACCCATCGCCTGAACAGCCTCGTCAACGAGCTTCTTGCAATTGTCCTTGCTAGTCAAATCCGTGGCATGTAGGTAGCATTTCCTTCCGTTAGACTCGACCAATCTTTTTGTCTCTTGGGCATCCTTCTCTTCGTCAGGTAAGTAAGCTATGAAAGAATCGGCACCCTCCATAGCGAAGAGAATTGCCGTAGCCCGGCCGATTCCCGAATCACCACCAGTGATGAGAGCCTTCTTGCCCTCTAGCTTGCCAGCTGGGCGGTACTTTTGATAACCACCCTCATCGGTGGGTAGAGTATCGTACTGAGCCTCGAGCGGCAATTTGTGTTCCTTTCCGGGGAACTCTTGGTGAGTCACCGGGATAGAGTAACCTGGATCGAGATTTTGTAAGTGGTTGCACTAAAGACTGATTCCAAGTGAAATAACTTACCCTCTTTGAACTGGGAATCGGACATCTTGATCTATCAGATCTGGAGCACGAATATGCTTGATACTAATGTGTCTCAGCTCCTCTCAGCAGGAGATGGTTTGTATGTTATTTATATCCGCAAATAAGGTTGAGTTTGATGGGTAAGTGATGAATGAAGTCCGATTTAGCTCGTGAAAGCTGTCAATGACTTCTTACAGGCGTGTTTATACTTTGCTACGAAGTGCCTGAATGAACATGATGGGTCATGACATCATTGTTACCGTCATGATCTTAACATCGATACGAGAGCCGCTTTTCTGGAAGCCAAGCATGGTATACTGGAGCAAACTCTCCGCATGCATACTGAATATAAGCGGTGATTATGTACTACGTAAAATTCATATCTTGGCATTAATGGGCGTTGGACGACTACGCATCGTGAACGAGATTGTCGCAACATTGATATGTGATCTTCATTAGATATGAGTGCGAATCAGGTGGCTATTACCCATCTTAGGTACTTATAGGTATGTAAATATGTATGTACATACTATAACCCAACGGCATATAGCCCCAACCGCAGTTCGGTACTTTAGTGCAGGCAGTTCCCTCTGCACGAATAAACATGTACATACCATAGGTATATATACTTCTCTTGGCATTAATACGAGCAATTGCCATTATAGGGCAATTGTTAGCATTCTAAGGAATCAATTGCGCGCTACCGATATCAATGGGAGGCGTCTGAAGCATGTTGCCTCCCATCTCGTTGGGCGGTATAGGCGTCTTAGAAATGCCGGTAGGTATCATCTATACACCAGCTCGTCGTCGCAAAAGCAATAACAAGATACCCCGCATAACTGACGGGAGGGGTTAGGTTTTTCCATTAATTGGGCATAACGACTGCCTGCACTGTCCAAACTACAACATTTTGCTATACGACTAACCTAGCCACGAACTAACCTCAATGGCAACAACGCGTTTTCGACTAATTTTCCACGTGCCACCATTTGCCGCTGCTAAATGTAAGACCGCGATCTTTTCCGCGGGCGCTGGCCGACAGGGCAACTATAGCGAGTGTTGCTTCACAACATCGGGCATGGGTCAATTCCGTCCAACTGAGGGAGCAAATCCAACAATCGGCAAGGTCGGGGCTCTGGAAGAGGTGGAGGAGGTTTGTATTGAAACATTATGTGTGGGGGAAGAAACGACCAGAAAAGTCGTGGCAGCCCTGAAGGGTAGGTCATGCATTTTCTCCTGCGATGAAAGCGAAATCGACGACATATTTATGCTGACATCCTGCTGGAAGAGGCCCATCCATACGAGGAAGTCTCATATATGGTCCAGAAGCTGGAGGATTTCTGAAGGAATGACCATGTGCCCCCGAACGTTGCACAGCGTCAATAGAGGAAGAGGATCGCATCAGTGCGGGTTCGGGTGTTCATAACGTTCAAAAACCCCATCTCGGTGGTGGCGTGCCGATTGGAGCAGCTCAGAAAGTCAGGCCAGATCAGTTCATTCGGGAGGAGACGTTTGGTAGATGTTTCCATCGAGGTATCCCAACGTTTCAAGCGAGGGGGCTGATCAATTGAAACGTTGACGACTCGCTGAATAATTGGCATACAGTAAGCCAATAAGCTGGTGATTCTGACTTTACCTCAACGCTCTTCGCCCCTTGTCCAGGTTGTGCCTTGCTTGTCAACCCCAGTTAAGACAACCCAACTCATCATCTCGATGCAGCATGGGGTCTAAAATGCACGTTTTAATAGATTCAAATCTAAGTGCTGTCCTTAGAGCGATAGCTATCGATTGTTTTGACCGTACGGATTATGTCCACGGCCTGTCATGCATGGGCTTCTGCAGGTCATTCTTCAGCTCTCAATTAACAAGGCCGATGTAACACTGAGGATAAATCGGGAGACAGCCCCCTCCTGCATGTAACATTTAACAGGTCGGGGGAACAATATGGTGACAAGCACCAATAGGATTCTGGAATGCTGCTCAGCCTTCACCTAAGTTGTATTCCTTTTCATCCTCGTGTCCACAGACCTTGCAGATGAAAAGTCGATTAGCACAAACCTGGAGCAGTGCGAGTTGCGGGCTGCGGCGCACGTTAAGGGGGGACGTTTGGATCGATCCGAAAATTGCTTCTCGGATCCGCAACCGAGCGAGCCTCGACCTCAGATTTTGAGCTAACATATGTTCGCCTAAGGTTAGCTGAGTATATGCTCACAGCGAAGGTCGCCGGCCTGTGAGTGGCGCATACTACCACACGGTTCCCGAAATAGGCATCACGAAAATCGTGGCGTCAGTCTTTGATGCCGGTCAGCAGTTAACGGCTGCGATGCGGTCCCGGCCTGGACCACAGACCCGAGAGTTGTCTGGGGCGATAAGGGGGCCATTGTGCTCTTGACAATCAGCTTGAAACCGCTCTGGGGGGGTAAGGCACTTTTTGCTACCTTTACTGTGCCCTATGATGCACTCTCGTGTTTTGTCACAGCTTAGGAGGTGTTCAAGACGACCCAGAGCAACCACACCATAGCTCCAATGGATTCATATGCGAGGCACAGTTGCATTAGGCAAACTTAGGTATTTATTTAGATATCCAGTTCCCAATGCGACCATACAGAGATGGATTTTGCCGCCATGATTGGGTGATGCAAATTCACATTATTACTCTCTAAGTCCTGCCGTGCATGGACGTATTCTTCAGCTTGAAGCCTACCACATTCGATCAGAACCTGCAACTCAATTCTAGCGAAACTTGAAGAGCTCCCGCTATGTTACCGAACCGAGCCCTGAATTTATCAAATCTGTTGTTCACTTGGGGATGATATTTCTAGACATCGAGAGGCCATTGCACAACACATATTACTAAGCGCCAAAAAGACATCACGGCGAGAAATATATTCACTAGAATACTATCGGGCAGTGCATACGTACGGCTTTAGGTTGCTCTATAGAGCTCTCACTCACCAGCCCCGCTACGATGGCCGAACGAAACCTAGGTTTTGACGTGAATGCGCCGGGGACGAGTCTCTTCATTATCCAGGTGGTCTTCCTCGCTCTGGCCTGGATCACTTCATTCATGCGTGCGTTTGTAAAGATTGTACTATTGAGAAAGACGACGATAGACGACTACATCATGCTGTTGGCATTGGTATGAAACATGAAAACACCCAGTTCAGAGTCCTATAGGCTGACCTACCCGGTGAGCAGCTTAGCTACACAGCCACTGGGTATTTTGTTCTAAGTGCCATCATAGATGGTAGTCTAGGCAAACCAGACACAGAGCTCAGTCAAGACAACCTTGAGATCTTACTCAGGAGCTGGTTTGGCAACATGACGCTCGCGGGCCCAGTATCAGGTTTGGCCCGAGTCTCTATCGCCTTATTCCTAATGCGAATTGCAGTGAAGAAATGGCAAAGGCTGATTTTGCACCTCATAATCGGCGTCACGACGGTTATGACTATCGTATACTTCTTTCTCGTGCTGTTCCAATGCTCGCCTCCTTCCTACTTTTGGCAGAGGATAAGAGAAGGGGCGTCAGGGTCCTGTAATCGTGCTCAGACAGTTCTGGCTGCGACTCTGGTTTGGGGCTCATTCGCCGCTGCAATGGACTGGATGCTTGGTCTGCTTCCTATCGCCAGTAAGTGACATCGAGAGTCAATTTCTTTGCATACTCAGGTTACGCCAGAAAATACAGTCCCCTGTCCCAGCTATGGCCAAAGTTTTAGATGCCCAAAGTCTTTGGCATCACTTGCTAATCTAGCGTTGAAGTACTGTGGCACGTTAGGATAAATCGGCAGTCGAAAGTCGGCATCGCAGCTATACTGAGTTTCGGAATCATGTCAGTGCTTTTCACATCGCCTTTGGCTAAAGGAGTTAACTATGCTGACAATTTTAGTGCTGGTATCGCTCTCATCGTTCGCTTGATTTATATCGTACAAAATGGGCCAGCATCAAACAAAGCATATGGAACATTGTAAGTTTGCCATCGTTACGTAATTACTAGCCGATGCTGATGCACCGCCGCATAGGGCCGTGTCAATCAGCGCGGTTACCGAGCTTGCTTTAGGGATAATAGCAGGGTGTATTGCTACATTACCGCCGCTTTTCAAGAGGATGGGGCTACAATTCGGCTCTAGTTCTAAGCGTGGAGTCTTGACAGACACGCTTCCGTGGCAGAGATCATTCATAGGGCCGGAGCTACGACAGCAAGGGGCAGAAAATATCATCATGATGTCACCACGGCGGTTAGAGAGGATGCAAGACGCGGAAGATGCAGACGTCGGAATGAGACGCCCACGACCAGCCAGTCCGTCAGCAAAACGAGTGCTATCATCATCGAACTGGGACATCGAAGTTGATGCCGGCAGAGCGGCGGATGATTATCTGGCGCCGCCGCCCTCAGGAAGGGATATTCAAGTCCGCACATTTATCCGTGTCGATTCACAACCGTCAAGCAGTAACGTTAGCACTATCGACTTCATGGACAAGCCTCTCCCCGCACCGCCGCCGAGACCAAGACCAAGGGATCGATCAATACCGAGGTCACGACCCGTTACTCCAATTCTATTTTGATAATGTCTTCATACCACGCATATGTATATAACTTGTTAATGAGCGGTTGCCCGGAGGCATTGGGGAAATTCGCTACGGGTATGAGACCTGCGAACAATGGTTAGTAGGGAGGTTAATTCGATAGAACCGGCCACAGAGTATTGTCCGATTTACGGTCCCATCATTCAAAGACGGAAGGGTGCAAAGGTCGTCAATATTTCCCAGACCGTGCAATACTATTGTGAAATGCCGCCGAGCAATGTACCAAAGCGGTTGTTTAGCACCAGGAATTTCAAGAGATGAAAATTGGTGTCGTTGCTTCGATAGATCAATCCAATGAGACATGGATATCTGAAATCGCATCCAGCATCAGCAAAAGAAAATGATTGAAGGGTCACTTAAAGATTTCTTACTAGCTTGATGATTTATTCAAGTCATTGACTGTGATGAAAGCAGAGATGACATGCCGTTACCTATTTATCGGATCTGTGCTTACATTCCTTGCCGTCAATCACTTGGTGGTCAGACCTTGGTCTAGCATCTTGTGATTCTAGAAACGCAAACTCTAAAAGTTACTTACAATACACTCAAGAGTTTTGCCCAGGTGATGTCTTATTGTATGTATTACAGGTAACGTATTCAGTCTGACAAGGTACCTAAGAAGTAGGTAGGTAGGTAAATAGCACATGCGGGATTTGTGGAGATTCTCCACGCTCTGGCCTATCACGCTTAATTAGCCCCTACGAGATGACTTATGGCGTAAAGTAGCTTAAGGAGAGCCCGTGCCTGGAATTCGTCCACCTCAGCACCATAGACTGGATACACGCGGAACTGACAACCACGAGGCCAAGCGACGAAACGAGCGCCGTGGTCTGTTCGCGCTCCTACTTCCATTCAAGAGAGATTCCAAGATTGAGGGGCAGCGTCTGCTGACCACCAAACCACCATCATGAAGCCCGTCGTTGGGGCGATGCAAGCATGGTCTTGGTATGTCTCGCCGCCCGCCGCCCGCCGCCCGCTCTTGTCTTTTATCTACAGCAGAGCCTATAGATCCTTAAGCTAACGGCATTTTGCTCAGCGTTGTCATCTCCATCTTCGCCATCATCATTCTCTCCGTCATCGGCAGCCTGTATCGCAGCAAGCATCACGAGTTCGTAGGCGGCGTCGGCGATCCCAATAACACTGGCGAAGTCTCGAGCACGATATTTACGACTGTAATTGTATATGTGGTATGTTACTGGGCCAGCGATACTACCCTAATGTCTCGCTTTGTGATGAAGCAATGCAGAGGAATGAGAAGGCTGATGGCTAACGTCCGCGCGTCTTGTAGGTTTTCCTGGTGTGCTGCGGTTTCCAGGGCGTGCTCCATATGCGAGAGAATCGACGCGGCGCTATCGCGCTGTGATTAGCAAGCAATGCGATTCCATTCGATATAATGTATATATAGCCGGGATTATGGCGTATCACAACGGGCAGCATCATGTCTGAAGGTTGCATTGACAAAGCTCCGGCCGGCTTCGAAGAACAGACTCAGACCCACACGGGCCGACCTCCTGGATAGCTTCCCCATTGATCATAATAAACTGTTCTTGGCGACGAGGTTCGGAGCTCCGGACGGGTAATGCATACTCAAAGAGGATGTAAGCTGGGGATCATCCGGGGTTTCAATGCTGACCTTTCGGTCGCAACTGGCGATGACCGCTAAATATCCGATGTATGCTCCGTGGAAGCGGCGCCAACTATAATACTACACAGCTTTTGAAACCACCCTCGAACCCTGTGCAAGAGCTATATTCCGTCTATGGAAACGCGCATATTATCGCATAGTATACCGTGAAATCTACAGCCCAAGGATCCAACCGCCAAAACCCTATCATCTGATGCAGCGTTCATCACTCTTCATGGGGATGCCGCTACTGTGACTATTCAGTCCCGCTGTAGTCCTTGGTATATTCATTCCCTCGTCGCTCGGTATTATCACGTGAATTGTATAATGAATCTTATAAACGTATCGGCTTCTGGGTATAGTAGACGTAACACAGAAGGGATTAACCAATCCGTAGTCCGAATGCGGAACTGTTGTCACTCAGGTACGGTTTACAACCTATCATCTTTATTCAACACTAACCTTTTTGCCATGGAATTTGGAGCAATTACTCTCGCAAGGATCTGGTTCTAGTGGTGAAGTCGCTTCTTAAGTCTTACTGAAGCAAGGGATGGCCTCAACCAATCATCTGCCATAAGATCGTCATGAATCATGAATAATGCAACATGCCAGGTCCCTTCTTACGCCTGGGGATACGACAACGTTCAACCTTCATCTCAGTGAGACAGCGGGATGTACCACGCTGTGCTCCCTTCAGTATGCTGCTGATTGGACTTTGTACTCATTAGTATGAGCTGACAGAGCTGGCTTTGTACCTGTTCCGAAGGCGGCGAGATACAAATATAGGGTTTAGTCATGTTTTTTAGGCCAAATTTTTGAATAATGTTGCTGTGTAACTATGACGACTTTTATGATACCCGTAAGATCCTACCGTTTGTTTGTCTGTCTCAATTCCCTCATAGGTAGTCTTGCAGTGATTCGCTCTTGATGATTCATTGCTGGTTTCCCATTACAGCATCGGCCTGCATTTGATTCGCTGTTCCGCAGCCAGCCGTCTATCTAGGCTCATTCCAGTCTAAACGGGCTGATTGTCTTGACAAATTAACGGCCTTTATCCTCGCAGTAATGCCAGGTCCTATGAACTAAAAATACTGCACGTCAGGGAGGTGCGGTATTCGTTACCAATCCCCAATCGGCGCGTTCAGTTCCGTGGTGTTTTTGGGGAAACCCAGCACCAGTCAAAGTGCCTTGTCCCGCCGAATTGGTCGTGTCACCAGTAAGTAGGCTCTGCGTATGACGTATAGTTATGAGATGTGCTACATGCGCATGAAGAAGCATCATAGTTTGGTTTTCTTTGTTGTTGTTGCTGTTGTTGTTCTTTCCTACGTATATTCCTCTTTGACGCTACCTAAACCACTAACACCTAGTGCTTAGTACTAACACGGTAGGTAGAGCGTTCCAATTGTTTGTTGAGCTGCAGCTGCGCTTGCCTTGCCTTGTGTTGGCTGGCTCTTGTACCACCCACAGCCCGTCGTCCTGTAGCCCAAGCCAGGATATATCCTCCTTATATCTTGTCTCCCGTCGTAAACGGATTTTCATTTCCTGTCTACTTTTGTCGCATGTCTATCGTCCGCCTGAATAAGCGACCAAGAGAACTGCGACATACGAGCCCGCCAACCATCACCACACTCCTACATCTAGCTCAACCAACTCATAGACAATGCGTCTCTTCAGCGTCGTCTCCCTCTCCGTTGCGGGCACTTGTGTCCTCGCACAGAACGGAACGACAGGGGTAGGTGGTATCATGATTCATAGACATCACCGTGTTAAAGCCATGCCCTTCACTAACCCTCACTTATAGAAACTCGGGGATGCAATCGCAGTGACGAATAACCCTGTGGGAAAACAAGCCATCGCCGTGCTCCCGGACAAGCCCTTCTGGACTTCAGAGGCTCTTAATGGCAATGTCAAGGGTTCCCTCAAGGCCGCTTCTGGGGCCAACGGTCTCGGTGTTGACTTCGAGGTTACATTTTCCAATTTACCTAAAGAGGGTGGACCTTTCAGTACGTGCCTTTGAGAGCTATCGACTCAACTTTATTTCCACTGACAGATACGCAGTCTACCACCTTCACGTCGATCCAGTCGATGCTGCTGGCAACTGCACCAACACCCTGGCTCAGTACGTATTCTCGAGCCTCTTTTTGCCCGTTTAGCAAATCCCCTCACCCCCCCATGCTCCTGCATGATCCCGCCACCTCCAAGGATAAGTCATGCCCTTACCATGAGCCGTCATATCTGACTCCTGCACTCCTATAGCCTCGACCCCTTCATCCGCGGCGAGGATCCGGTCTGCGACTCGTCTCGGCCGGCATCCTGCCAAGTCGGCGACCTCAGCGGCAAGTACGGCAAAATCACTTCGGACCCCTTCACAGCAAAATTCCACGACAACTTTACCGCGCTGAGCGAAGGCCCGGGCTCGTACTTTCTCAATCGCAGTCTTGTCGTCCACTTCGCCAACAAGACGCGCATCACCTGTGCTAACTTCGCGGTGCTGGCCTATCCGACTAACAGCACTACTTCGACACCGACACCGACACCGATAAGCACATCCGAGGGAGCCAAAATGCTAGCTATGAAGAGTTTAGCCCTCATTCCTGTAGTAGCTATGCTCTTCGCTTCTTGAGCGTCGCCTCCAACAGGGAACTCCACGTTATCACCTAAATGGGTTGCGCAACGGTGAACGATGAATATGCCTCCACTTCGGTAATTTTCGGTAATTTTCGGTGTCTGGGTGCTTGAGTCCGGCCGGTGAAAGTGCCGGCTGTAGAGCCATGGTAATCGGGCTAATAAGGCCTTATGGGGGTTACATGAATGACTGTAACCTTGGCGAGTTGCACCCACATGTAAAGGTTGCATCTAATAGGAAGGGGGCGCTGTTGTTTCATAGATTTTGCTTGCGTATGCAGAAAAGATTGACGAAACTATAAGAGATCAGGGCTCCCATGGTTTCACCTAAAAAATGGAACCCATTGATTAAAATTCTCCGCGCCACATATATGAGTTCGTAGTGTGTAAACGTGAATACTGAGTATCATCAAAGATTTGAAATATGACTCTGCTACGCTTAGAGACGGGATTCGATTAGTCGAATCCTTGTCACACCCGGTCCCGGGCGGAACGGACGAGGGGTTCATCGGTAGCACGGAAATGGGATTTTCCACCCCTATCTATTTAGTCCATCTATATACATAGCATTTGACAGATTTGACAGATGGCCATGTGGTCACATAAGCAGTTAGGTTAAGCTCCCGATAAGGCGCACGGGTGTCTATAAGATCAGGGTTCCACAATTAAACCAAACAATCTGGGAACCTGCATCAAACTGCCGGATGCCTCCTTGCTTCGACACGACTCCAATGATTTCATCGTGACCACAGTCACCACGCACCACCAATTGATGGTAATTTCACCCGCGTTATTGCCAATAGTCACAGGCTTCTCTCCAAGAGCCAAGGCCTCCACCTTACGACGTTGGTCAATTACTGGTAGAATACGCCGTTTCTACTGCAGGGGATCAGGTATGCTGTACAGAATGACACGATGATCATTCCCAGTCGTGATCTCTGCTCCACGTAGCATCTCCTACACAAAACAGGCTGTGGCAGTACCGAGGACGTTCTCAAGTCGCCGATATGCTCCACTGCCAGACACCGCCGTGAGTGTGAAATGTGGTCTTCACGTGTCATTAGACCACCGTGAGCCGTCAATAACGCACATGATAAACCCACCAGTGAAGCTCCATCTGCAAGGACGAGGACCAGGAGGGCATGTCCAACCCCAACTTGGAACAAATGCAATGCTTACGGCCTAGCCAGGGCACCCACTTTCCCGAACGGTCCAGATGATGAGCTTAGGTTAGCCAAAGCAGGTCAACTCAGACCAAGATAAGACACGATGGAGCGATCTTGCTATAGGTACTCCATCGTCAGCACCCATTTCTTTTGTTCAGTACTATCGAACGATTCTTACCGTACAACATTTGGGCTTTTGCGTCAGTCCCCCCGCAAGACCGGGGCTCGACATGTCCATAACGGGCATGGTTCATCACTCGACCACCTCTCTATCGATTGACATCACCTAGCCAGGGGTGACAATGGGAGCGGGTTACAATGTGATTGGCGCAATCTTATTAACACTGATCCTTCATCAGTCAAGGGACTATTCCGCCATTCGGCAGATCAACATTCGGCCGATCCTCTCATCAAGATATGGGATTCATGGGTGACGCGCTCTAGTCTACACTATCTAAATCTTTCGCACAGCGAGTGGTGCAAGGTACCCATCTCTGCCTGCTGTACGTGCCGTGCCTGGCCCTGTCTAGCGCACGCACGTTACAACCTCATCGAAGCCAAGGGCGAGGTCGACCTTGATGTAACCCACCATGCATGACAAAATGCGAGGACCAGCTTCCGAGATCCTCTCACGTCGCCGCATGCTTCTCGGCTCACCTGAATCGACCAGGGACAAGTTCATATTTGCCCTACCGACTTGAATGAGATTAGTCCACGTCAGTCCAAGGCAAGTCGTGCCATGCGGGGACCTGCATTCAATGGAACCTGCGGGGTCTACGTATATCTATCGCTGTTCACGAGCCAGGGATTGACAGGCGAGGCAGACGGTAGTTACTAGCATCAGCTTGTCAGGGTATAGTGCACATCGTACTGCTGTGCCAATAAACGTCCAGATCCAATTGGCTCCAGAGGTAACAGAAGCCGGATCTGCTATGACCAGGGGCATTGCATTATACAGTTTTCCAACGGCACTGATCTGATCAATGGCCCTTGTGAGGACTCCTTGCTGTCCAATGGCCAGCCGTAGAGAAGATGCGCTGGGGGCCTCCCATCTAAAGTCTGTGCGTCCTGGCGAAGATGCCAGCAATATCACTGCAACAACCTTGTGAGGATCTGGGGTTGGAGCAGCAATAGGACGTCTTCTATACAGCTACCATTGCCTTGGGATCTGTTACGCGGCCTGGCCGCTTGTTTGACGCTTTCTCATACTCAACGCGGAAAGAGTAATATGAAGCCATAAGACCTTTTTTCTTTCCTTCCTGGAAAACACTTCCTCAAGCTATACATACACGGTCTTTTACCAGACATTTTTTCCTAGCACGAGGGGCTATCCGTCGTTAGCTTTGGCCTGATTGTGGCTTGAAAGAGCTAGTAACGGCCCCAATTACCACATCACGCCAATCACGAGGAACCCATCAGGCGTCGAACCCTCAAACTATAAGCATGAAAGAGTGGCCATTCAGCCCGATAGAGAAGCGTTGCCCAACGATCTTTTCTTAAAACGGAAAATGGCATCTTGATCAGGCTTGGCCCTGTCTGCTGCGGACAATCAAGGTTGTATTTGCGTTTAAGAAATGCAGCAAGACTGTGCAACCAACCTTGGACGAACCACTCAAGGTGGTGTCTAGGCTCGTGACGCATGCGAACCAATCGTTAGTTTTGAACGTAAGCGGGCCCTATCGTCATACGAAGTCACATCACTTACTTGGAGGCTCTCGAATGCGCCCCTAGGCCAAGCCGCATCACTTGGAGGTACATCACTGTGTTGGTGGGAAACGTCGTCAAGATTCTATGCACTGGATTGGTGCACAACTCTTTAACAGTCACTTAACCTACCAACGAGAGAGTCTGTGCCACTTGGCGTTGCCTCACAATACAACGACACCTCGATTCAAACAACTACCTTGCTTGCTATGCATTCTGAGGTGGTCGGTGGCCTCAGTTGCACACGATCATGGTTCAACGGCCCTTAGCTCCGTATCAGCTAGCTATTGGGCCCGCAAGTGTAGCTTATCCAGAAGCTCATGAATATCCCTGAGGAAAAGAAGAAAAAACATTTTCTTGGGAACTTCTCTTTTGGAAAGCAGGTCGTCGGCTAACGTCCACATGCTCAACGATATTCACAACACTAACTTATCTTGACCCCTCCTCAATAT
Organism: Xylaria curta; assembly: GCA_022495235.1. Lineage (NCBI taxonomy): Eukaryota > Fungi > Ascomycota > Sordariomycetes > Xylariales > Xylariaceae > Xylaria > Xylaria curta. Next base: position 40,855 of record MU375983.1, read on the forward strand.
TTCCATCAGCGTCAGAATATGGATAGACACTCAGTCTCGGTCAACTCCTATCAACCGATCAAGACTTCATCCACTCGGAAGAGACCCTGACAACAAGGTGGTAGCCAATAGCCTGATGGACTTCAGACACTCTGCTTAGAGTAGGGTGGGATGACGATACTCCGCCTTGTCCGAGGTCCTGTCAGCTTCACACCTGAAGGAACACCGGGAACTAATGGGGCTAGTGGCCAAATTGTGTGGATGTTGGCTGCGATCATCTTCCGCGTGTCCCTCTGTGACTCGAACCGTGTTTTCCGCGTCATCCTCCAACAAATGAGATGCTGACATTAACTGTTAGGTATCTTGGAAAGGATTCACTGAACCCCGAACTGCCGTAGACCGGTTGTGATAGTCAATCAGGTCGGTCTGGAAACAGTAGTTCTTGAACATGCATGGTAGTCCACCACTTTGAAGTGGTATCTAGCGATAGATATCCCTGTGTAGCTGTATAGCACATTAGCACAAGGGGCTCATGGCCGAATAACGATTAGGTCCGAAGACTGTATCTACCGTATAGAGATTGGGAACATGCCACCTAGTTTCAAATACTAGTTGTTCCTGATTTGGTTAAATAGATCGATTGGTCCGCTGTCCCATGCCTACTTGTTTTCGCCATCCTGTCACCATCACAAGGCTGAACACAGAAGCGCATCTATGCCAAAGACCTGTTCACATACTACTGAATGCGGAGAATCTAGGCGTTGATATAAGTCGCCTCCCTCCTTTGTGCTCCCTTGTCTTTTCACTTTACTATTATATTCATCTGCGTCAGAGAATTCCCAATCTTTTAAGACACTTCATAGCCCCGTGTGGCTATCATCCTCTTTCTCCCTTCCTTATCTTGATAAGATAGTTAGTAGCCTCGCGTGCCTATCATTTCCTTTTCCACGACGTTCTGAAAATGGCGCCCGCTGCATCGAATGGATACAGCTCTGACATAGAGGCTATACGACAGGTTGGTGTTTCTCCGTTGTTTCTCGTTATCTACCTATCATGATAGCCCAACACAGGAATTGCATATTGCTGTTGCATTTTCATTAGATTTAACTTCTCAAGGAATGAGCTAATTAAGAATAGAAAGAGTATCCTCATATGAGCAATGGTAAGCGTTGACGTCTAATTAACTCTGTGGTCTATATTCTGACTGGGGCTAGGCGTTTATCTCGACCATGGTGGCGCAACAATTTACGCAAGATCCACCGTCGAGGCATTTGCATCAAAAATGGTAACAGGCTTATACGGTAACCCACACTCGGAGAATTCGCCCGCGAAACTTTCCGGCGATATGGTTGACCAAGTTCGCGAGAAAATGCTCAACTTCATCGGGGCAAGTTCGAAAGATTTCGATCTCATATTTGTCGCAAATGCTACGGCTGCAATAAAGCTTGTAGCCGATTGTTTTAGAGACCTTGCTGAGAAGAGTAGAGATCGTACGTTCTGGTATGGTTACCACAAAGATGCCCACACCAGCATTGTCGGTGTAAGGGAGTTCACATACGGCCAATCATACTGTTTCGAAAACGACCAACAAGTCGAAGAATGGCTACAATTCCCAGAGAATGTGGATGTCAATCGTTCCAATCCAAACGGACTCGGCTTATTCGCGTACCCCGGTCAGTCCAACATGACTGGAAGGAGGTTGCCACTGTCATGGTCATGGCGAGCGCGTCACTCAGAGTCTCTGCAGACTACCTACACACTACTGGATGCTGCCGCGCTTGCTATGACATATCCGATGGAGAATATTTTCCAGGACCCTGATCGTGCACCCGATTTTACCTGTTTTTCCTTGTACAAAATATTTGGATTTCCCGACGTAGGGGCATTAGTGGTTCGAAAAGAGTCTGGCCATATCCTCACCCTCCGCAAGTACTTTGGTGGGGGCACAGTTTCTATGGTCTCTAGCTTTGGGGATACCCCTTGGCATCGGTCCAAAGGTCTTCAAGCCCCTACGTACAAGCTCCACGAAGGCCTTGAGGATGGAACGCTGCCGTTCCACAACATACTCGCTCTTGGCGAGGCGATCGACGTGCATCTACGACTATATGGGTCTATGAGAAACATATCTGCACACACGTCTCACCTTATGGAACAACTACATCGTGGCATGGCTGGATTACGCCACGTGAACGGGCGACCTGCATGCCATATCTATTCCGAGAATAGAGACTTCAAAAACCCTAATAAGCAAGGCTCGGCCATTGCCTTCAACATGATGCTATCGAATGGGGGCTACGTCTCGTACACAGATGTGGAACGTGTAGCCAACGATGCAGGTTTCTATATCAGATCTGGAGGTATAAGCCAACCCTACTAGTCCAAGGTAGCCTACGCACATGACTTATATCAGCATAGGTGTCTGCAATCCCGGCGGAATCTTCTCCCTGCTAGGCTACGAACCGTGGATGACGGACCGCGCGCTCTCCGCTGGCCACCATTGTGGCTCGAACGGGATTTCTGTCCTCAATGGTCTCCCCACAGGGTAAGTCGGCTTTGCACTACTTACGCATTGCATGAAAGCCGAGTCCTAATACCTAATCGTTACGTAGTATTGCTCGCGTGAGCCTCGGCGCGATGTCTACCAGGCAAGACGTCGACTTATTCCTCGATTTCTTGCGTTCCACATTCGTCGACGCCGACAAGGAAAGCAACCTCAGTGCGCTATCCGCAACTTCGACCCTACGCTCCATCCCGTCCGACGCCACGCTCGAACAGACAATCGCCGCTGAGCCCGTCGCTGACACTATTCCCGAATATCGGAAAAAGCCCCGGGCAAGGCACATACCTTTCCTATCACACCTCAGACGAAAGCCCATGGCAAGGACGCCCTCTCTCCCAGCAATGAATCTTACAAGTGGATTGTCTACCATCAGATGACCATGCAATTATCCTCAATCTGGCAAAGCTGTGTCTCTTCAGTCGGTTTCCACAGATGTCTAGGTCGGTGGTGTACGTCTTTTACATAATGTATGTATGTATAGTTGCTGGAACATTCCGCTACCAAAGGTCTAGGAGAGAAGGCGGTACTAGTCGATTTATTCCTTAATTCAGCATTTTCACCACAAATATTATCTCCCTTGAAGACGCCAATCGCCCCGTTAGAGTGTCTTAGAGGCACAACATGTTATCATCATGCAATCGGCAATACTACCTCAAATGGCCGAGAGTCCGTATTGATATATTCTTAGGCCCGTCAGGTGGTCAGACGGGAGGCGTATAGGAGCAGCTTAAGCGAGTAACGCTATTGCAAGTGGCGCACCTAACAAGGTGTGGTTTCTATTGCTGGGCCGGCCCCAACCCCAACCCTGCATGTCATCGCCCAGTTGGGCTGTTAGGACTTAGATCCTAGTTAGTTGTACTAGGGCCATGCTAGCTACACTAGTCTGCTCGGTTGTTATGCCTATTCGCCTATCTGAATCGTGAACATCTATAGAATCTCGTATAGTTCCCGCCAAATCGTACAAATCGAAGCTAAAAAGAAGCTACCCGTAAGACACTTCTTGAGAGACAAGCACCGGACCCGAAGTAAGTTTACCGGGGTCTGGAGTATATTTTCCAGGATCAAGGTAAGCAAGCAATGGAGTAAGCATCAGTGGCGTGCTCTTGGTGTAGTGCTATCGGGACCGGGTTCTGCCGTGAAATTCCTGCCTCTTTTTGAATGTAGGAGAAACAAGTCTGTTTGGAAGCCGTAGTTTACTATCTTGCAGTTGTATTACTATAACTTGAATAATTTACATGTGGTTTTTGTATTCTCGGAGTTCTGAATGTCGAGACAGTCCAACTTTAGTGTAGGGGTATATTAATTGGAGAAATGCTCTGTATTAACATCACGAGCTTTATTTTCATTTTATCCCTCGAAACAAATCGTGTGTGGGAATAATGTGATTGATGTAGCGTATTATGCCGCAGAATATACCACACGGTTGAAACCAGATATGGTAGTAAACTCTGTTAAGCTCTTCTTTACAGCTTCGCCGTTTTCCTTCGTTATTTCACTATGATCGAATTGATGCCTTGAACATATGACTATCAATAATAGAATAAACACTAGATAATAATCTGCTGCAATATTCTCAAGCTGCTAATAAAGTTGAAATAGTGTATACCCTGTTTCTGAATTTTACATGAAATATTGGAGGGAACACGCCCAGACACGTATATTATGAGAAGTCTATTTGTCTCTCACATATCTACCTGACGTTGTGAGCAAATGACTGTGACAAACGGGCATGCTAATCAGTCTCAAGTGATCTCGATTTCTCCGTTTCCAGAAAAGGGATCCCAAACATCCTAGGCTGAAAGCAGACACGGTTGACCTGACATCACCGGATGAATAAAACATGTTTCAAGAGCTTTACGGAGGTATAACTAATATGTGATACACGCATAGTTGGCAATATTGCTGTCGCACAGTAATCGTAGCATCTAGGCTTGATGGGGAGTGATTCATTTTGGAAATAGGGGAATAACCGTCACATGTATGCATTCTTAGATGAGTTCTATATTCATTTGTACGGAGACTTTGAGGCCAGTTCTCCATCTACGCGAAGCAAGACTGCTTCGCTGAAACAGATTGCTAAACAAGGCGGTTAAAGAGGGAGGTGATCTACCCCTGAATATGTTCGTCTCAGGATAACGTGGCCAGGAACGTTCGAAAAGAACTACTGGCGTCAACGAAAACTCGGGAGGCATTGACCAGGAATGCCGATGAATAACCACGTGTAAGCGCCTGATTCTTAGCCGTCCATCGACCTGTCCCTAGATCGACTTTGTACCGGGCTAGTGTCCGTGAACGGTTTGATCGGACTCACTTCACGATATGAGGGGCAATTAATTTGTGTCTCGTGGCAATACGGATGAAAAACACTGCTGGAACCAAAAAAATCAAACTGAGAGAACCCAATAGGCCAGAAAAGCCATCGGCTCCTGGATATAGAGAAAGTTGTCCTTAGCTCTTGGTATGTTTGTGATCGTGACTTCAACTACGGCCTGTCGACCCGCGTTCCGGCCATTAAACCCCAGACTATTTAACTGAATAAGAATTCTAGAAAACTTTATAAATCATATTACAGAGGGCGACACATATAGATGGGGCTAATTAATAGGTATTGTCTTGTGCTATAATCCTCAGGACATTACTTGCTGTTGTTAAGTTATCATGTCCAACGACGTATGCTCACTGTTCTTTATTTCACGACGTCGAGTTCCCGGTAATTCGGTCGGAAACCGTAGTGGCCGGGGGAAGATTTGACATATCCGTCCGGCTCCCGTTCTCCCTGAAGCCAAGCTGTACCAAGCAGCCGTATAGGGCTATATTCGAGTACTATAGAGCTAGCGTAATCGACAAGATCTGGGGATCATTGCATTAGAAGCTTTGAAGATCATTCGACATCCTCGAGGATCTTCTAGGATAACCTCATATGACTATTCCCTCGATCATTTTTTCCTCGTTCGAAAACGTTCATTGCCGAATAAAAATTTCAAATCCAAAGTTATATATATATATTTACGTCAGCGTGTTTATGCATATGTAATATTGTCATGCTGGTCTCGTACTGTAGCTTACACATACAATCTACCCTAATTCTTTACTATATGTAATCTGCGCTTGTACCAATTGCAAATATTGGAAATTTTACCTCGATATTCACATTTATACGTATAATTCAAAGGGGGCTTAGTCTTAAAATCTGTGGAAGCAATACTCTACAGCACAGTTGTGGTCATATGCGCCTTCAGACTCTAATTTACCGAACACTCCTCAAAAATGGATGCATAGAGCAGTTCACTTGTAGTCTTATGCTCGTCATAATTATGCCGAACGTCTTTGTGGCAAAATATCCTCGTTCCGGTTTAGATTTTGAAAATGCCGTTTCTGTATTTGCTCATAGTCTGTACAATAGGCGATCAATTCTTTCCCATATTTCAAAGATCTCCTCCCGGAAAATCATTGCATGCAGTTCCGGTGAAGGGCTAGGCGACTGATATCTCAGGTTTCGCGGGGTTACTTCATCTTGCTGTTGAAAATTCTACCGATGCTTCTCCCAGCAAAATGAGTGTTTCTGGATTTAATGAGCAAACGAAGAGTAGAGGCCATGTTTTGCATTTGATTGTTAGTACTTCGTTGCGATGGTATGCCTGGGAGTATGTAACTTTGCGACTTAACAGCAGAATTCAGTGTCTCGAACCCGATTTGTAATACAGGAAGACTGTGCTACTCAATATATAATCGATTCTCTGCAATGTGTAGTGGTTTTGAGTTTCGGTTCGGGCAGCCGAACAGGGGAGGGTACCTGTGCCGAAAATTAATTGCTTAACGCCGCGCATTAATTAATTCTGGCCAAGAGCCGGGCCACCGACCGCCGTTCCAGAAAGTTGGTTCCTGATCCTAGTAAATCCATAGGAGCTGCTGCCTCTTACAGTAATTCTGGCTAAAAGGCAGATCAAACAGCAGTAGTCCAAATATGCGCCGAACGAGGCGCCGGCCGTGTCTTGGTATGCTTTATGCAAAGCTGGTCTGAGCTTCTACCGGATGAGGCTCTCCGACGTGTGAGGCACTATACTTGTGAGAAAGTTTAAGCCATTGGTGGAATGCATTGAAAATGATGAACTCCTAGTCGGCTAGCCCTACTCTGCTTACTGTAGACTTTGGAATCGAGGAGATTGATAGACGTTAGGCATCTCATTTGGTGAAGAACGACTGCTGGTAGAATATAATCTAGGTATCTCCCTTTCTTGATCGTAAGTTGTAACTTCGACCCCTGCCAGGGTAATCTACTAAACCTTCAATATGATCTCCTTGTGAAAATGAGACAAGGTTCATGTCATAATTCAACTGGAGATCAAAACGCCTACTATAGATGGCATTCATTCAACTATGTCCTCATCGGATGGATGGATGGGTGAGTGGAAGATAAGCCGTCACGTGTAAGCGGAGAATGCCTATAACCAAGGCGGAGTGTAGCTGGGTTGATCTTGTCTTAATGACCGTGGTAATAGTGCTGATGCTGCATACGGTATATGCATGAGCTTATGCAACAGAAAGAGGGCCTTCGCGTTATCGGAAAATAATCTGATTCAGTTTTCATTGAATGATGGAAGCGAGGAAAGCGGTGCAATAACAACGTCGCGTGCGGACACCGGCGTTAACGCTGCGACGAATTCCAGTTTGGGGGTTTGATCGCCGAAAAAAACGCATTTACACTTGTGGGATAGATGAAGTTCCAGATAAGTCTACATGACTCTGGAGCCTGTCGCGTGTTGGTGGAGTTGTTCACCGGCTGAAGAGAACCACATCCGTAAGGCGTACGTAACGTCATTTCTGATCGGCGCTGGGGTCGTTGGGTCCAAGGCAGAGATTAAAGAACGCACAGACTTGGCCCGGTCTTGCATGACATTGAACAGATCTAGTTCATCCTATGTCATCCCGGGAGGACGACGCAACGGCATCATGTAACATCGCGTTTACGGTGAAGGCTGCAAATCGATAACTATGCTTACTTGCTATGTGCATGCATTGCGCTCTGAACAGAAGACGATGGCACGTCAATGTGGGCAACCATGGGTTGGAGTTGTACAATGCAGGTCAAAGAAGAAGCCCTGACATCAGCTTCAGGTACCGACATGGCGGGTCCAACGGTGCCATATGTCATGGGCCATTGCATGCATGGCTCATCGTCAAGGTTCTTCATTTCACGCGCCGACACAATGGTACTGGTTGGAAGCAAAACGAAAGGACTATGGGTTTCTGGTGAGGTTTAGCGAGACCGTATCACAACGCGACTGGAGGATAAGCTGGTGAGCGTGATGGGTTCAACCCCTTCACAAACTCTTCTGCCTCGAGTATGGCCCAGATCCTAAGAAATCGAGAGCTGGAACAATCAAAATTTTTCTTTTCATCAAAGTGGTTTTGTTCCCAAACAGGGTTTGACAAGGGGAACGGCCCGAGCCAGGTATCGAAGCAGAGGAACGTGAAAAAAGAAGCCGGTCAATGTTCTTTCCACTATCCGGTTCAGCCTATTCTGGCGTGTGCCTTTCCCAGCATTTTTACCCTTTCCTTGACAAAAGCTTGTCAGTCCCGGATTTCCAATTTGTTCTGCAGCAGTGCAATGACACAAACCCCAACTAGTGTATACCAGGCCATCACATTGGTCGTTCCTGGAGCAAGGGTTTATGGCTCTTTGCCCCCATGTACATGCCCTGGCGCTTGCTTGATGCCGGGATCGACAGGCTGGCTGCAGGGATTAGAGTTCCCATCGATCAAATCCTGCACACCCGCAGCGACAGATGCAACCAGTCTTCGTGTAGAGTGCCGGACGTAAAGTGACATCTGGAAAAATGAGAAAAGCCAAATGAGTGATATGTTTGGCGAGAACTGGAAGAGTTGGCCCTTCCTATCCGACCTAGAGCCCCTGATTAATGCAGCTGTATCTCGCCAAGTTCCGAATGGCCGGTCTAACTGTTCCATTAGAATGACTGCATCCATAATCGTTTGTCGTCTGAACCACCCACTTTTATGCAAGATCCCGGGCGCATCGCGAGCTCTGGAGTTCGGATGGGTCAGGCAGCTTAGGAAGCGCTAGCTTCCGGGCAGCCATATCAGCATATCATGGGAGCTTTGGCGCCCTGAGCATAAGGTCCGACAAAGTTATAATCCTTCATTGCTTCTTACCATCTTGGTGACGTAGTCATCGTATACATGTGTACTGATCAATGTGGAGAAATTCATTATGGAACAGTAGTCGAGATCGTCCAAGGGTATAGTCACGTAACTTGTCACTCTATACCTCCTGAATGGAGTTGGTCGAATTAAGGGCTTGTTGAAGCAGACAGCCGACTCAAGCCCTGTTCATAGTAGTAGACCATATCTGTCTCAAAATCTTAATATTGAGGCAAAATGATCTCGGGCTCATGGTTTCATATCGGATAATTCTTTTGCCAGAATGGCATAGCCAAAGTGACAATGAGTCCCTACTAGGCACGGTTGAGGCTCCTGACTATCCTTATCCGTTAGTGCTTCGTTGGTTCTCATCATAGTGCGTTGAATATTACTCTATCTGTAGAGATTAAGTATATCAAGAAAGAAATATCTAGATAATCCGTTGCGTTCTTTAAACGGCTGCTCCAAGCTTGGGCTCAACCCATCCCTCCTCATCATCAACCCGTAAGTTTATATATCTCTACGCTTTCCCCCACTTGATATAAAGACGACGTAATGAGCAGCCCTAATTTCCCTTTTATGCGTTCCTTAAATCTTAGATCCTTCATCCTGTTGAAGCTACTCTTCTAGTGACTAAGTGACGAGAAACGGCGGCAATCTTTGCAGCCGATCTTCTAGTTATTGGACTAGGGCAACGCACCCCTTCAAAATCTCCAGTGTCATCCAGATCCCTGAGCCTGCCATCTTGTTAATGGTGGCGTCGATATACTATAGACTTCGACTGCCGGGACCCATCAAGGATTCTATCAAGCGAGATCCCGCTGGTAACGCTCCTGCTGGTAACAACAACGAGTGGTCTCCTATGTTAGGTTCCACCCAAGTTACTCCCTCCTCGAATCTGATATATCCAGTAAAGTATTGAACCTCTGAATTTTGACCCTCCATCCCTAGTTTCAGAACTGGTATTTTCATGAGCACGAGCGCCGAACCAAAGACTCATACTTGCTAGGCCTCCTTAATATTCCTCGGTCCGCGCGACCATCCGTGGTTCAACACATTGGCAGAAGTTCAACAATAGGAGGCTAATAACTTGTGGATAGCGCCAGCTCGATCGCGTCTGACTAACAACCCTTGCTGCTGCAGTCCTCGAATGAGACCTAAGGCAGTCTTGTGGTTACGGCGACCTCAGCATCGTTTAAAAGTCCATTGGCCCGCTTTGACTCTCTCCACCAGCTTTCGCTCCCTGTTCCCGAGCATTATAATGGTCTTATGATCTCGGTTACTAGAGCCGGGCTTGCCTAACGGAGACCGGAAGCCTCACGGAAGACCTAGTCATCAACCGAAGACATCAGTGGTCAAGCGACTAAGCATCGGCGCGCCTTCACGAACCGAGCTACCTTTCTGTGCAAATTCCTTATATACCCAGGGACTGAACCTATTCAGCAACATCTTGTCAACGTAGTAATCTAGTTAAGGTATCGCAGATCGAACCAACACTACTGGTAGATTCTTTCGCACCTCTCTTAGAACCTAACCGCTGCATGCAAGTTACGATGTCCTACCACTATTCGCCGCCGTCGCACAACAATGCCGTGATGGACATGTCACACTCGAACTACATGTCCAGCTATCCGCCATCGACGAACTCCACAATGGAGGTAAGACCTCTCCAGCAACCACCAGTCCCTTCAGCATCATATCTTCCAGCCCAGCTTCCAGCTCCTCTTCTTCCACTATCAGCATACCCACCCCAGGCCACCCACAGTCCCCTCGCCAAACGACGAGGATCTCTGTCCAAAGTCTTGAAACTCAGAAGATCCTACTCGACCCCTAACGTGAGACCACAGGGGATGCACGAACCCGACACAGAGTCCCTTGGTCTCTCCGGAGAGAAGAAGAGGAACAGGCTTGGGTATGCAAGAACAAATATGGCGTGTGGTAGGTGGTATCCAGGTATATCCGAACAGGATAAGAGCTTGGACGGTACTAAATGGCCTGGCAGGAAATTGTCGAAAACGGAAAATTAGATGCCAGCCAGTGAAGGACGATGGGCGCTGTAGCCAATGTATAAGGCTCAAGAAGGACTGTCAATTCTATGCTGTAGACCAGCAACCACCACCCTCTTCCGTGGTAAGGGCTGGATCGAGGCCGCTTCCTAAGACGATGCTAGCGTCAGCAGCTACGTCACCTCCGATCGCACCGGGCTATCCTAGTGATACGCAAACACACCAGTCTTACCATGGTGGGACAATGGCAGTGAGCCATGATATGAGAGCACCAGGTATGAAACCAAGCTCGCCGTTAACACGCACTCCGCTAAGTGTTTCTCAGTCGGTTCAGGGGCATCGGCCACTAGATCATATGCTTACGGCCAAGGTGTAGACAGCTGGGCATCGACAGCTACGAGTCCCGTAGCTAAACAGGGTGACATGAGCACGTCGTGGAGGGGCTACCCCCCTGAATCGCCCTTAGCCCCTGGTTACGCACCCTACTCAGCGACGGCATCACAGACCTCTACGGCATGGACAACATCTCCCATAGAAGCAGCAGTGGGGCCAGAAGGCTCAGCTCGATCTGAGGATGCGTGGTCTTCGTACCCGCAGCCAACGAGGTCAATGTCGTTCAGTGGAGAGCACTCAGTGCAATACGCGGCGACCTTGGGTCGGACATACGAGAGGAAATCCTCAGTCGCATCGGACATCTACCAACCAACGACTATCGAGACTGTCCCCTCGACCTCCTACACGACGTGGCAGCAGCCGTACCAACCATGGTACGCAGAAGGAGGAGGCCAACAGAACCCCTCTCAGATCGACGGGACGTACTACGGGAGATAACTCTCTTGTTGGGTCTTCTGCCTTTCGGATCGTCGGCCGTTTCTATGTGCTATTAGATTGGAAGTACATTAGCGCTGCTATACGAATTCAACATTGAACCGCCTCCTAAATTGGCGAGGAGGCGAAGACGACAACGAGAAAAGAAACAAAAAAAACCAAAAAAACAATGAACACGAATTCTAAAAAGACAATAGAGGCAGAAAAGGGATTTAGAACCTACGCTTACCTTACTAAAACTTCAGAGAACTCCAGCGCACCATCTCGCAGTAAAGCAGACGAAAATGCTGACCAGGGACGCCTGACCAAGAGATTCCGGTGACTCTAAGACGAGGGGGCGCTCCTAATACATATATTCTGACACGGGCAGCGAAAAGAGTTCCATACATCTATTCTTATTCAACCCACGGGACCGGGTGGCTCGGCCATCATTGGCAGGATGCACTCCAATATCGATCATACACAACTCGTTAATTCACGCGAGTGCGCTTCTTCCTTTCCCGTGCCGTCCCGTCTATGTTCTATCCCGTTCCGCCTGCTTTATTTTTGTCCCCATGCCGCGGGCCGCCCTTGGTTGGCCATGGTGGTCAGCAAGATGGCGGCCGCCCAGACCAACACAATACAACAATAGTGTCGCTAGTCGAGCGTACAGAAAGGCACGGCCCGGCAATATCCCCTGTGGCCAATATTGATATGGATGGCGATGAATGGCTCTGCTACGTTGATTATTGTTCCAGTTCCTGTACTAGAGCCTCACAGTCACCTGCATATTCTCCTATTTCGTCATCTTCCGGTTAGTGTGTACTTCGATCTTCAGTTCATGTTGGACAAGGTCGACGGAGGGTTTGGGTTACAAAAGTTTTGCTGATTTATGATTTGTTCGAGTGTGCGATACGTGAGGGAAATTACCTAGGCCTGTTTCATCTGATTTTCATATAGAAAGTATTGCAGCATGTGTATTAAATTGAATAAGTATTGTATGCAGCATCTTTCTCCGCTCCATCCATACCCATTCCTAGTATAGTGCGTGTAGTATGCTAAACGACGCGGTATTCGCTGGCAAAATGGAGATCGGATGGGCCATCCCACGCTCTGCCTCAATGCGTAGTTAAACTCTAGCGTTTACTTGAGCGAATTCCCTTCGGCTTGCTTTCCGAAATTGTTCCTCGGATTGATGGCTCCTCTTGAAACCCGAACCAAGTATATAGGAGCAATCTGGGACGATTCACTGGGTGGTAGCTGCTTTCTTTTGTAATCTCTTTTTCTCTGTCTTCAAAAATCTTCCTATATTAAGACTTCGCAGTCATGATCTGCTGGTGGTTAGCCGCCTTCAGAGTACTAGACTCTTGGTATTTACTTTTTAATAGAGCGGCCCGTGTATCTCAAACGGGCTGAATCCATAAAACTCGTAGCAAGGCTTTAAACCGCCAAGTTCCAGGTCAGTACGAGCAAACCGATATAAGCGCCGAGGCTTAATATGGTGAGGAGCAAGACACTATTATTACAAGTGCGAAACTTGCTCATGACCTTCCCTTCGTTGTCTGTAGTACTGAAGAATTGCCTGTTTCCCTCGTAGCGTCGGTAAACGGCGCACAACATGACGGTCGCTCCGTAGATGGCGAAGAGCGCGCCGATGGCATAGAATTCAGATGTAAAAATCTTCAGAATGATCAGGGCAAAGCTAAACTGCGAGAGGGCGGTACGCGTATAAGCGCCCTCGAAAGTTCGCTGTGCTGCCCGGATCTCAACGAGTCTACAGTAGACAGCATGAGCTTTATTTCGTCCCTGGACAGAGAGCATAGGACGCTTTATGGAATGGCTAGATCCCAGGCACCCCCATTCACAATTAGGAAGATACACAAATATGCTTACTCCTGGGCCGTTAAGGCTACCGACCGAGCGCGGTGCAAACGCAAGTGGAGGCGGTCTTCGGGGTGCGGCTAATATTGCATCCGTCAGCTGTCCGATGTCCATATTAGTGAACGCCGGTCAGATGGCGTTTCTCGTGGCTAGGGTTGGTTGTGCCACTGCTCTGGACGGGGCTGAGCCTATGTAGGTAGAAGCCTCACCATCCTCTTGCTAACACGAGAATCTTCATCATAAAGAAAGCAACAACGAACCTGAAACATGTCGAAATGAGCTTCGGGTTGACGGGCACGCGAGCCTGGTGTAGTGGCGGGACGTTGAATACCTAATAAGTATGACGTCTGGCCCATCTAACTATGTCTTTACGTTAGGTAAATGCTTAGGTAGAGGCGTCTTAACACATAGGTTACACAAGTGCCCAAGTACTTTACAGCTGGTGGCGTCTTGGACATAAGCCCCGCGCGGGAAGAAAGCCGAAATGACGGGTGAGCTACATAGATACCTACCTACATAGGTACATGAATAAGTAATAAGTACCATGCTTAATTGCTCAACAGACTATTCAACCTAACTCAGACTACTCAAGTACATACGTCCTATTCAACACCCCTCCGGATACTTGGTAGGCCACATACCTACCTGTCTGTCTCACCTGTCTTGCCTGTCTTGCCTGTATACCCGAAATATAAATAAGTAGCGGTGGAGATTCCAGGGGCGCTGCGGCCCCCAAACGCTAAGTTGGGAATTCTGGAGAAAAAGAATGGGGACGCGTAGCCAACCATACATACATACATAGACTTCCAACGTTGTAACTGTATGTAGCGTATACTCAATGGGCGCTGATACTGATCATACTGTAATACCTACTAAACTTAGAAGCTGGCTGACTTTGGTTGGTTTCTTATTATATATCGTTGTTGACATTCGCGTCTCGCCGATCCCGCTCATGGGCTATCGCCGTGCGCAATTGCGAATTGGGGTATACCTTATTGAACCTTTACCTACACGATGCATACGCTTCTCCTCGTCGAAGGAGCCGGCGTTCGCACTTTGCAGAATCCCGCCGAATAGGAATGTTAAACCCGCAATAAGCCAAAGTCGATTTGACTTGCCCACAAGGAACAAGGTTCGTATGTACGTTCCTGAGACATCGCTGCAGTTGGTGCAGCTGACTTTTGGAGTCGCTCGAAGCGGGGGTTCAGCTCGTGCAACGGCATTATCCACATGCCATCATCTATGTAAATTTACCTATTCCTTCTTAAGCTATCTACGTGTAAGCTAACAATAATGGTCTGCGCAAGGCAAGACATCTAACGAGACGTGCGCAGTTCCCAACTCATCCAGTTACTGCCACGGGAAGAGCCTATTCCTATGTAACGTCTGCGGTGGATGATTAAATCGTTAGGTAGTGTGCACGCACCAGGTAGGTATGCAGGTGTGCTCCCGAGTGGGAATTCGGTTCTCCCGGGGCTGAGCAAGAAGTCCTCGGCAGAAGAATGCCTAACAATCCCCCCTCCCCTTCCCCCCCCCCCCCGGTCAGTGGGCATTAGATTTACATCGATTGGCGACGCTGGAGGAACCAATCGACAATGGGCCTTGGGCGCTGCTCTATTTCAAGGCCATCGTGGTGCGCGAACCGGTGCTGCCAATGTTACGTCGACGCCGCCAAGTAAATACGCCTAGCCTGGCTCGCCTGGGTTAGTTTCGTTTCTAATCCGTGTCTGCCTCTCGGAACACCTCGGTCTCTGCCACATTTTGTGCCTTCTTCTCACCCGTCGCTCGTCGAATGAAAAAGAGTGGCCCAGCATTCTACTGCCTCAACCGGGCACACTTCCAACTTCCAACAGCGACGTTGTTCTGCACGGCCTCATTTCCCGTCTCTACCATTTGATCTTGCCCTTCAGTGCGGAGACTGGCGCATGTCTTTTCGAGTATTTCCACATTCAGCCCGTAAACCGAATCGATCACTCCACTTCTGCCAGTAAGCGCCAGGGCATGATCAAGTTGACCGCAGCCCCCCCCCCATTTTCACCTTCAGAATTGGATCATCTCAGCTTCATACACCTCAGTCGGCAGACGTCTTTCGACGAACGATTGAGATCGAGGCATATGCTTCAAAATTTACAATCACACAAGACATTCTATACTCAACGACGTGAAGTCGACTTCTTCTTGCATACATCTCCTAGGTCTGCTCGTGATAGCTCTGTCGCGCGCTTTGCCATTGCCCTCCCCTGTGCCGCTCCTCGGCCTGGACTATGATCTTCCCCTGACCACAATCAGAGGACCGAGGCGATCATAGTGCCATCCGACTCAACAGCTATATCTGGCAATCACTCACCCCACTAAGAGCCTCAGCCATGTCTTCTTCAATGTATACCATATCTCCTGCGTCGCTTCACGACCTAAGTGACCACTCCAACAATTGCATCCAACCTCCCCGCCATATTGACAGCCATCCTAAACATACTCACAACGGTCCCGTTACCCCCGAGTCTAATCTGTTATCGCCTTACTCTTCACATGCTCATAGCAACTCAGCCTCACCAACTCTTAATTCAAACACGCCGGCCGACACTATCTCGACTGCCGATTGCTATCAGCCTAGTGAACTATTTGCTGGTGGCGAGTTCGCCGACGACCCATTCCTCGGCGCTGACTTTGACGACGTCCAAGAAGACTGGTTCGTCGCCGTTCAGGTGCCAGAGGATACCAACCACCACGCTGTCTACCCTTTGAGTCCTCGTCCGACGCCTGCTATCCCGGCTCATCAAACTTTTGGGCCAAACAAGCAGACCACGATAGGCATACAAGACTCCGGCTTAAATAAGGATTGTCTACCGCAGCAAGAACCCTCGATTGATTCGGTTGATTCTAGTCAATCGGATCCTCAACTTACACCAGATACGAACCGTGGTAGCTGGTCAAGTAACGAAAGCCCGGCGCAAGCCGCGTTGGCGATGGCAACTCAGAGTCCCCGGGTGACGGTTTCTATGTGGGGTAAAGAAGACGGTCCCCTAGTTCAAGGTGTGGAGAGGTCATTCACTGGTGCAGAGAGTCCTCGCACGGTGCGCCCTTCCCACAGTATTGCCGGCGACCTAGCTGGCGAGCAACCCTACGAAAGTCCGGCTCATGTAGCTCGTGATGCTCATGGGGGCTGGATGGCCAACGACAGTACCGGACACCGTGGTCTTGCCCCTGGAGAACGATCGTCGGAAGAAGTTACTAGCCCTAATCAGCAAGCGGCGCGACGTGAACGAGAGGAGAAAAACCGCGAGGTTGATGCCTGGTTATCACAATCAGCTGGAAACATTGGCGAAACGCCCGACATTGGTGGACAAGGCTCAGGGCCTAAATCTGCAAATGCGCCAGAAGATGGCCATGATAACATCCCGGCAGGTGAGGTTCCGCTCGGCGATACTACAGAGAATCGCCATATAGAAGGACAAACTTACTTCGTGGTCGACGGTCCGGGTGGGCCTGTCACTGAGACAGACTTCGACCTCATGCGGCACCTCCGAACCTGGGGTGACGCGCCGACTATCCATGCCATCCATGCTATCCAGCCTGGGGACAAACGCTATCAACCGGAGACCTCACAGGCTGCCATTGAGAGGTTCTATCGCCAATGCCAAGACAATGCCTCGATCGTTTCTAAGGCAGCTACCTGGGGAACACGCCGTCGAAGCTTGCCTAGTGTCGTCGATATGGAAGGGATAACTAGCGGGAATTTTCTCAAGAAACTCTCCATTGGTGGCCACTCACGTCGGCCAAGCATCCTTCAGAGAGTGACCAGCATGAGCCGGAAAACCAGTATCAGTGGGTATCGCAAACGCAAGGGGAGTAGCGCGAGTGAGCAGCCACCCGAAGAGTCTGGCGATCCAGTTGATCGACGAGAATCTAAGGACAGCCTTGCCCCCCCGTCACGTACATCCAGCTGGGGACTTGGTAAAAAGCCTACTCCCAGTCTCAATACTGCCCTGGTAGGGATGGCCACAAGTGCCGCGGCAATCGGTACTCAACATGCACGTAGCGGCTCGATTAGTGCGACACCCATTACCTCGCCGAAAAGTCCATTTGGATCCTTGGCTGTTCCCCAGAGTCTGCGGAGACAGCGAAGCAAAACAGAGCTTCCAAAGCCTTCTAATGTTGGAAACTCGCACCCCAATCTGGTAGGAATGTTGAGGAAACAGGGTGGCCCGCCAGTGGCACGACTGGCTCAATCGCATCCACAGCCAGACATAGAAGACGAAGATGATGATGATGATGATGGCATGGATGAAACTGACTTTAAAGTTGAGCAAGGGAAGAAAAAGGTCATTGAACCGACGCTTAACGGTTTTAGAGCTCACATCCTAGACACGAACCCTGGTCTTGCGACTGCTGACGGAATCGACAATCCAAATGGTTATCTGGTCGACCGCATCGCATATCAGTTAAACAATCGCTACAAGCAACTTTTGACAGCGAAACAAAAACACATAAGCCACATTAATCAACGAGACTGCCCTTCCGGACCTTTTTGTCGATCTCTTGGCGGTACCGTAAGGTATCTGGACAACCGTGGTGGTGATCGTGGAGTTGATCAATTATCGGCTAGGGCGCTTTCATCGGATGAAGAAATAGCACCGCTTGAAGGGAGCATCAACGCAGAGAGTTTCCCGCCTGGCATTAACCAACCTCCGGCGATATCCCTTCCGGCAGAATTTGAATGCCCGATATGCTTTACCATTAAAAAGTTCCAAAAACCATCCGATTGGACCAAGCACGTGCACGAAGATGTACAGCCATTCACCTGCACTTGGGACAGATGTCGTGATCCCAAGATGTTTAAGCGAAAGGCAGACTGGGTCCGCCATGAGAACGAGGGCCACCGTCACCTTGAGTGGTGGACGTGTGACGTGGAAGACTGTCGTCACGTTTGCTATAGAAGGGACAATTTTCTGCAGCATTTGGTCCGCGAGCACAAGTTCACGGAGCCTAAGGTCAAGACTAAAGCCGCCATTAAGAAGGCGGGTGGTGTTGACCGCACTTGGGCAAAGGTCGAACAATGCCATGAAGAGACAAAGAAGAAACCAACTGAAGAGCCCTGCCGATTCTGTGGAAAGGTTTTTCCCACTTGGAAGAAACTTACAGTTCACCTTGCCAAGCACATGGAACAGATCAGCCTCCCTATAGTAGATCTTGTTAAAGCTAAGGAGCTCGACCCCGACACCATCATCAGCCCTGTCCAAGACCCACCACCACGCCATTTTGGTATCCCTCCACCTCCAACGACACCCCCAATCAAAGCAGATCCCCAAGAGCTCAGCCCACAGGTACCGCAGGTCAACGTTAACATGAATAATTACTGCGCTACCAATACGTTAGGGTTTTCTCCCATACCCCAAGCATCTATAAGGAGCGCGTATTACACCCAACAGCAGACGGGACAATCGTACCATGATATGTCGTCCCAAGCAAGCGGTATGATGATGCAACCGCAATACAACACCCAGCAACAGTACCCTGGACTACCAACAACCACAGCTGCGTTTGGGCAACCGGGTTCATCCTACGCCTTGGGCGTACCGGTATCAGAGACTGAACCATTTCCGACATTCGACTCCCTTGGTATTCAAGACCCGACTGGGGGCATGGGCTATCAGAATTTAGGGCATCCTACTCTTCACGGCGTAGAGCAGTACGGCAGTCATCAGGGATCAGCGTCACCTTACTCTCATTCACCTCATCAAGGCCACACTGGCCAATTTTACAACCCATGAAAAGCCAGGGTATCGAATTAAATGACGATGTTGCTGTTTTGGAATATTTTATACGTCTACTTTACTACTGATACCCTAGAGCTGGAGTTTGCAAGGCGCATCACTGAATTGATTAGTCACAACAAATAAACAAGAGAGCCTGGCAGTGCACATAGCTGGGCCGGTGGCTACAAGGCCCTATATGCAATTTTACGTTTCCTTTTGCGGCATTAAGCGCATGGTTTGGATGTCCTGTGTGGCTTTGGTTATAGAGGTGTGGAATATCTGAGAGGTCAAGATTGACGGGTATATTGAGGGCATTGGGCAATTATGTTCGTTATGCAGTGTTTCTCTTGTCTCTATTGCCCCATGCCTTTGGATGTTTTATGTATGGAAGCGTGCATTTTGGATACGGATAGCCCCATTTGGGATAATGGCTCATGAAGTTTCTTTTCCTGCGGTGCTCTACTTGGTCGGCAAACCCTCCCGTAATTTGTGAGGGACATGAACAAACTGATGGCTCTAGGCGAAATAATGTGACAAAACATGAAGGAAAGGGTTAAGTGAGTTTAGCTGGTCACGTCCGCTGTTTGCGAGTACAGAGGTCTATTAATAGCATCTCTCTATTCGTTTCCACGTTATTCTTTGTATTGTGTTATGTTCTATGTGTTCAGCCTCTACGAGCTGAACAAAAGTTGTCTCAGTCGACTTAGTATCAAAATATCCCTACACGAGACTGGAGGCGAAGGACATCCCGCCAGATAACAGCAGCGGACTAGTAGCGTGTGACTTTTTGAGTGGCTCCCAAGAATTCAGGCAAGGGAAAAACCAAGGGACTATATAGCACCTTATATGCGACTTTGTCATTCACCAACGAGCGGTCGAGATAATAATGAATGGTTTGACAATGCGAGGTCACACCCCTGTTTCATGTGGATTTCGCTTTTGCACAGCCAGCACATCGCGGACCGTCTTGGACGTTTCAGTCGGTCTTGGTCTTTTGACGATTAGCTATATTGGTGTTACGCCAGGTGTATCTTAGAGCACCGAGGTGTTGATGGTGAAAAACTAAGAGAGAGGGATGAATTCCGGGGAGATAGTGGCACGATAACAGACTTCTCCCTCGAAGACTAATGCTTTGACTTTACGGAATGAATGACGGGAATACAATGTGGGTGGGTGGTCGTAGCAAGTCGTGGCTGGCGGCAAGCCGTCGCCAATGTAAGCCAAGCCGAAACACTTGAGCAAACTTTACCTTACCCATCCGAAAGCATATAACTATTGGAAGAGATGAATGCAGACTATCGATCTTCTGTCAACTTACCTAGGTAGTTTCCTACTTAGGTGCCTACCTGTCTAAGGATGCTTGGTAGCGGGTATCTGCTCCCTGGCATTCATGTTTCAGAAGTCTGGGCTCCGCTGAATCTGGGCGCGCATGCTGTACGGCGGCTGGGCCGAGACTGGGGGGGTTCCTCAAAGGGCCGCTAACAGCCAATCATCTTACAGGGGTCTGTTACTGGTGGGTTTCGTGTTAGACAAATGTACTCGAAATGGAGTCTGATAGGGCCATCAAACTTCAGATTTACGACAACGGCCTTATCCCAACCAAGATCGTCATAGACAAGGCATGGGGGTCCCTTTTAGCTCAAGCAATGGCCAAGCAGGAGCAGTGGCTGATACTCAGTTTGCCGTGTAGATTGTCAACTTTGCTTCTCCTCCAACCGATTCCTTAGATGCTTCCGTCGGGCTGGGACCACGCTCTCGTTCTTGCCCTTGACTGGATTGCCTGGCGCATGGCCCTTCTTTTCTTCTAACTGTGTTTATTATCTTCTTCGCCCGACTTTGACGTACTTATCCACTCGTTTCACGTTATGCGCTGACGCTAGCCACCGACCTACTACATCGTCAACCTCCTCGTTCGCTCTAGCGCGGAGAACCCTTTGTAGACCCTTTAGCCATAATAGTCATATGGGAAACACGTATTATTGTTTTTGTCTTTGAATCTTGTCTCTTGTTATTCATTGTTTCTTTCATACGGCAACCTCTGCTGGCTTTCGTTCTTTCCAGGTTGATCCTCGGCCCGTTTTCTTTTTCTTTTTTGAATCCACGACTAGATACATCTTTCTTGACCATCTTCTTGTCGTCGCCTTCGACTCTTTGTGTTATCCATATTAGCGATTCCTCTTTTATTTATCTAAGACGATAGACTCCGTTGATATTACGCTGGACGAACAGAAATCTAATTACACACGAAATACGTACGACACCAATTTTTTTCCCCCATTCATTTCATAATACGACGATCTTTTTTTTTTTTTTTGCGGCTATTCTCAGGACACGAACTCCCGGATCAGAAGCGAAATATCTATTTCCTATTCGAAGAATCGGGGAACGAAGTTTGGACTAGCGAGAAAATGGTGGTAGCAGATTCGTGGTCAGTACGAAAGGCTGCGATATGGGCGATAGCATTCGTAGCTACTGGGGTGCTCGGCGACGATATTCTGGTTACAAGTGGATTCAACAACTGCAACAACAATAGCGACATCACGGTGGACAATGTCGATATCAAGTACAACAACGCTGATAAGACGGTTACGTTTAATGTTGCTGGCACGAGTGCCAAGGAACAGAATGTCACGGCGAAGTTGACGGTAACGGCACTCGGCCAAAATCTTTTTACAAAAGAGTTCAATCCATGCTTTCCAGACACATTCGTCGAACAATTATGTCCCGGTATGTAACTCTGACGTGATTTTCTACTTATATATCTTGCTAATGCTTTAATAGTTCCCCCGGGTCACTTCGGTGCAAATGGGACACAAGCGATACCAGCTGAATTCGCTAAGCAGATCCCTGCAATCGCTTTCCAAATTCCTGATGTTGCAGCCCAAGCCAAACTCGAGCTGACATCTCTGGACAATAATTCTACAATCGGTTGCGTCCAATCCGAAGTAACTAACGGCAAGACAGTCGCCGTACCGGCTGTCTCTTATGTTGCGGCTGGGCTAGCTGCGGGTGCCCTAGTGCTAGGGGGTGCTTCAGCTATTAGTGCTGCAGTGTCTGGAGCTGCGGCCGGAGCAGGATCAAGTGTAGGGGGAGTAGGGACAATAAGCCCAACCTTTGGCGAAGTTTTTGGCGTCTTTCACGGATTTGCTCTGAACGGCATGATGTCAGCACAGTTGCCGCAAGTTTATCGGAGCTTCTCAAAGAACTTCGCATTCTCGACTGGTCTCATTCCCTGGAGAGAGATGCAGATCGGGATCGACAACTTCCGCTCGATGACCGGTGGCAACCTCACAAAAGATAGCGTAGAGGTTCTTCAGAAGACAACGCTTGTCTTTCCGGACGGCTCAACGTCAAGCGCCAATGGTTCGTTGTTTAGACGCGCGTTCGAAGGCACCACATTTCTATCGCTTCGAGAGATAGACACCCAAATCAACTCAACAACAACGGATGGTGATGGTGCTAGTGCAGCGGAATCAACGATCCGTACTGCAGTTATGGGAATTCAGGGTTTCGTTAATACACTTGCGGTCCCCGAGTCGAACACATTTATGACGGTTCTAGAGATTGTCGCCATAGTCATTGGTGTTATTATCGTTGGTATCTTACTGGTCAAAGTCATCCTGGAGGCTTGGGCCCTTTTCGGACGCTTTCCAGAGTCCTTAACTGACTTTCGAAAACATTATTGGGGTTCTATCGCGCGGGCTGTCACGTCTTTGATCCTTCTGCTCTATGGTGTTTGGGTTCTTTACTGCGTTTTCCAATTCACCAATGGTGACTCGTGGGCAGCCAAAGTCCTTGCTGGTGTTACACTCGCACTGTTTACTGGTATTCTCGCCTTCTTCTCGTGGAAGATATGGAGCACAGCGAGAAAACTCAAGAACATAGAAGGAGACACCGCCAGTCTATATGAGGATAAGCTATACTGGAGGAAATACTCTCTCTTTTACGAATCATATAAAAAAGGATACTGGTGGGTGTTCATGCCGGTTATCATCTACTTGTTTGCCAAGGGTACGGTTATAGCGGTGACGGATGGCCACGGGATGGTTCAGAGTATCGCAACACTGATTGTTGAGGGGCTTTTCCTCATCTTGCTCCTATGGAGCCGTCCCTATGAACGCAAGTCTGGAAATATTGTCAACATCGCGATCCAGGTAGTCCGGGTACTCTCTGCAGTACTGATCCTGGTATTCGTACAAGAATTCGGAATTGCGCAGACAACACAAACGGTTGCAGGAGTTGTGCTCATTGGGGTGCAATCCGCCCTTGCTGTCACACTTGCAATTCTGATCCTATGGAATACTATTATCTCACTCTGTAAAAAGAATCCCCACCAAAAGAGGAGAAAGGAAATGGGTAAGTTGTACCAATGAATGCACACGGCCACGAGTCCACCTCCTTGAAATTATAATGAAGCCAAAAACTGACTAGTATCACTTATAGAAAACATGCAACGCGACACTCTGACGCCATTAGACGCTCACAATTCCCTACTGAAGATGGATTGGACTAAGTCCGATGAGAATAATACGTTCTCATTTGCTAAATTGGCCACTGTTGGTGATATCAAGGAGCCCGCTAGTGATCTAACCAACAGCAGCTCTTTGCCTGAGCGGTATTCAAACACTTCTACTGCGCGGGGAGGCTCTGGTTACTTGCATCCGCCGACCCAGAGCAGACCGCTCACGCCTGCTACGCCTTTTGGTGCCAACCAAAGCCGCGAGAATCTCATTGACCACGCGGCCTCCATAGATCGAGAGCCGACACTACCGAACTTAGGGGATTTGGGAGGGAGCCGGCCGTATCAGGGGAGGTATGGTCCCGGAGTTCATTCATCGTACCGCATGCCTGGCGGGATATAATCTTGGCTTTACCTAATATCGGTTAGAGAAGCATTAATAAGAATATAACACCAAAAAGTAAGCTTTAGAATGCGACGTCTCTTTATCATCATGATACGCTCTTCGTACTCGCGCCATCCGTATACCCCGGCCAATAAATGATATGCTCGTGCCAAGCTATACTATCAAAGAATCACGAATATTAATACTTGCGAGTTTGAGTGAAGTTCTCGATTCGGATTACAAGTAGGTACGTACCTACCTAATGCTACCTAAGTACCTACCTACATGTACCTATATATCAGGTACCCATTATTCACATATATGGGCATCGATACATAAAATGCTTCTTTATGATATAAAGGGGGCAATACAATAATCGAGAGTATCTGGTACCTACGGTACCTGGTAAATACGTACCTTGAAAGATGTAAGCTCTCCACCATGCACCTACCTAGGTACCTTAGGTAGACTAGGTAGTCTGTACTGACGCGTGAGACCAGCTGCCTGCCCTGCCGCCCTGCCTTGGGAGGAGAGCTTCAAGCCCGCCATCATCTTCGACGTCCATTCACTGATTCCCATATACCACGACAGCCACCGCCATCATTCTTGTACAACAAAGAACCTCACGACTCGTCTCCTCGCCGCAATTTGAGAGCCTGCTAGCACCATTGTCATCGCATCTCTCTCCGCTTTCTGGTTTCTCCCGGCCTTCGTCCGATCCTGTTCGAGATGGATAGTCTCGTCGCCCGATATAGCCGTCCCGCGGCCTTCCAAAACGAAACACCCGCAGAGGACCAATATGACGATTTCCAAAATGACGCTGCCCCCGGCTTGTCCCTCAAGTTTGCCATGCCCCCAGTAGCGCAGGTGAGTCCAATGAGCTTGGTCAGGCGTTGTCTCGACTGTCTCCCACTATTTCTCCCGGTTGCCCAGAGCTTTGGCTAACTCACTTTTTCTTCAATATCAGCCCTCTGCCTGGCTCCGCGCTGCCACGGACGACAGGTCAAACCCCAACTGCCCAATCAAGATCGCTCACGGTACAACGACCCTGGCATTCCGCTTCCAGGGCGGCATCATCGTAGCGACAGACTCTCGTGCCACGGCCGGCAATTGGATTGCCTCGCAAACGGTGAAGAAGGTTATCGAGATCAACAGCTGTCTGCTAGGTACAATGGCCGGAGGCGCCGCCGATTGTCAGTATTGGTTGGCCTGGCTGGGGATGCAGTGCCGGCTACACGAGCTACGGCACAAGCGGCGCATCAGTGTTGCCGCTGCATCTAAGATTCTCGCCAACCTCGTGTACCAGTACAAGGGAATGGGTCTATCGATGGGTACCATGTGCGCGGGTGTCACGCCCGAGGAAGGGCCCGCGCTCTACTACATCGACTCGGACGGCACGCGCCTCGCCGGCAACCTGTTCTGCGTTGGTTCCGGTCAGACGTTCGCCTACGGTGTCCTCGATGCCGAGTACAGGTATGATCTCTCCGAGGAGGATGCTCTCGAGCTCGGCCGCCGCTCCATTCTTGCCGCCACGCACCGCGATGCTTACTCAGGTGGTTATATCAACTTGTACCATGTCAAGGAGGAGGGCTGGGTCAAGCATGGCTTCAACGACACGAACCCCATCTTCTGGAAGACGAAGCTCGAGAAGGGCGAGTTTACCAACGTCACCAGCTCGCTGGATTAAAATGCTGGCGCTCACTTAACCTATACTTGATATTCGATTAGGCTAGATAACTCGTCTATTGAAGGTTTAGATCCACCGGTCCTATGAGCGCTCCGAGAAATTAGAAGCAGGCAGATGCTCGAGGCCGCAGGGGAACGAAAGATGACGAGACATGATAGACTGTGTTGGAAGGCATATGTGCATGAGCTTAAGATGATTCGCTATGCACATGTACAATCACCAAAGCCTGAATGAACGAGAGTTTCATCTCTCCAGCCCTGAACTTAATGTGTGTTTTTGTGCTCAGTGTTTCCCTTTACGCATCTTAGCTTATATGTGACAATACCATCTAATACGGGGTATCGTAACATACCTATAAATACAGAGCGTTGTACATACATCTACATATATGCCCAGGAAATCTACGGTTTGGGCATGGCTGCTCTATACCAACCCTGTGCACTGAGGATACCTCCGCCTTCGGCCTTGGAGTCAAGCGACCACTTTCGGAGGGCCAGGACATTAAGGTCGCTTCGCCACCCATTCTCATACATCTCCATTCCGGTCCACGCGATCATCGCCGCGTTATCGGTGCACAGGGCCACCGGCGGCGCCACTATCTCTATATCCCCGTAGCCGCGGACATCAAGCATCTCACGCACAACATGTCGTAGGAACCTGTTGCTCGCAACACCCCCAGAGAGGACGACTGTCTTGATCCTGCCCTGTTTTTGTTCTTCGGTACGTTGGTTACTTTGGAGGGCGAACACGAGACGGCTTGTCAAGTGTTCGAAGACAAGTGTCATGGTTGCCTGTGCTACGATTCTACGCACCTTGACATCCATATCTGGGTGTTCGAGCATCAACTTCTGTACTTGTCCGTTTATACCTGCAAAGTCGTATTCAGATGAGGCCGCCTTGCCCTTGTTGGCTAGTGGCGGTCTCAAGGTCCAGTCGTGTCCTGAATCAAATGATTTTATCTCGTCTGCGCGACGGGCTGGGGGCGTGTAGTTGTAATCATAGTCCGTAGACTCTTTGGAGCCTGGGAACGCGAATTCCTCGAATATGGGACCATACATGCTAGAGTCAGGCTCGCGGGCGGAGAGGATCTCTGGTGGTAGGATCATGCGCGCACACTTGTCTAACATATCACCAATAGCGATATTCGATGCATTTGCGAGTATGGTATGGTCATTCGGGGAATTTGAGCGCGCTGGTTACTCAAAGTCAGATCTTGCCTTTCAGAGCGTCATTCGGGAGGGCTTCAAAAGCCTAGGCATAACTCCAATCCAAACTCCATAAAGAGAATGGCACCGAGAATTGCTTACCTAGTATCGTGTGCCCGCCGGAGACAAGCAGCGAGAGGAATGGAAACTGAGGGCCCTGCGATCCCCCATATCCAGTTATGCTTTCTAGATCATTAACTTGGTCTAATTTCGTATCCTCAAGTGCGCTGACGAGCTGCGGTGTCAGGGCATGAGCTTGCATGTGATTGACCGCAAGCAATGGCACGTCCCACGCAATCGCCAACCCTTTGGCGATGTTAAGTCCTGCCGCGAGATTAGACAGCATGCCCGGCCCCCTCGTAACTGAGACGAAGTCGGGTTTCAGCCGCAGGCATCCGTCGACCAAGAGGGTCTTTCCATTGCTGCCTTGTTGGCTTGAGCCGGCGCTGGCCGCATCGGGTAATGTTCGTAGAGCTTTTTGGATCAATGGTGCTAGGTGCTCGGTGTGCGAGGCCACTGCAATCGTTGGGTGAACGCCGCCAAAGGCTCGGTTATCCGACGTAATCTTCTCATTGAAATGGAGGCGCGCGACACCGGCGCTGTTTTTCTCAAGAACGGCCACGCAGGTGTCGTCGCAGGAGGTCTCGATCGCTAGCGTTACGAGCTGTCGTCGGGTTTGCTGCGACGAAAAACGAGATGGTGAGGGCGTCGAGGAGGATAACGGTCCTAGTCGGATTGTGGAAGAAGGTTGGTGCGGAAACAGACTACCCCTGAGGAGGCATTGCCGCGAGTGTTTCCAAAGTTTGCTCATGTGAATGGGTGTTTGGAGCAGCGTGGAAGTCTGTCTACACACGCTTCGCGTGCTGACGCTGGTGGTGATGGTGAGATGGACCGAGATCGCAATTCAGATATGTTGGACCCTGGACATTTTCCTTTTTGGGGACCCATGCTGTCGCTAGCAGCCCCGTTCGGGCTAGTTACATCCCATAAGCTACAGTACATTCGATGTCTCAAAGTTTTCAGGGCATGCAGAAGCTCTTACGGACTCCACAACTTACTGCTGTCACATTAGCCACTTAGGTCTTTTGAGTGACCCACGAACGAAAAAGGGCTGCAGAGTACTTAGTAGTAAGTAAACATTTGAAGCGGCAGTGGAGATCGAGTTCGACAGTGCTGGCCGGCACGGCACTTGGCAAGACAAAAGCGGCAAGACCCCTGCGATGTTAACAAGTCGGTCGGTAAAGCGGTGTGTCGAATGTGGGGGCAAGCCCTAGCAGCAGAGACGGTGGGGAGAAAAGATGGCAAAAACTCCGATGAATCTACAGCAAAGATACTGCTATCCTTTTTTCACATAGTCTCGACAGCTCTATCTGTTTATGTTGAAGTACCTTGCAGCAGCAGTCCAAACGCGACCTTAACCCCTCCAGTCTCCACCGCATCTCCAGCCGGTCCCTATCCACAACCAATCATAGTAGCCAATCAGACCAACCCCCGAACTACAGCTCCCCGCTCCTTGCCTCCCCTCATATCCAAGTACAGCTGTCTAGTACACTTACACGTCCAATGGTGCAACTCCACACACGAAAAGAACAACCCACCAGACTTGCACCGCACCACACACCTCCTTTTGTTCGTTCCCCAACATTGTACCTTGCCCAGGTAGCCAGTCTATGCTAGTCTGAGGCGCCGTGCGCATTCCTCCGACAACCTACGTCTCTCCGATCCCAACTTCCTCTGCTTTTCTTCTCTTCCTTATACCCAACCGTGACTTCACCTGCCATTGCGGCACACTACATGTACTTATACTTACAATGAAGGGCGAGGTGAGTAGTCACGCCATACCTCCTTGAATACCTCCTTTTTGCTGCTGGAAATCAGCAGCGCCACTATGCCAGGGCTCTTGGCTGTTGAAAGCATCTCAGGCGCCCGAGATAGCAGAGCCACCCAAACCTCAATTGGCTCTTGGTGACTGAGTTGAGACTGACACTCGCCTTGCCATAGATCCTACATCTTCACCTGGGCCAGGCTGGTACCCAGCTCGGTAACAGCGCTTGGGAGCTGTAAGTGTTACACCGCCTCGTCATATAGCCTGCCTGCCTGTCTGCAACGCAATGCAATACATACTGACACCCTCCTCCAGGTATCTTCTCGAGCATGGTCTCGGACCTGATGGTCGTCCTGATCCCAATCAGAAGGATGTCCTCGACGGCGGCTCTTTCGAAACCTTCTTCACCGAGACCAGCGGTGGCAAATACGTTCCTCGTTCCCTCTTCGTTGACTTGGATCCCTCGCCCATTGATGAGATCCGGACCGGCAGTTATCGTCAACTATTCCACCCCGAGCTTCTGATTAGCGGCAAGGAAGATGCCGCCAACAACTACGCCCGTGGTCATTATACCATTGGCAAGGAGATGGTTGACAGCACCTTGGATCGAATTCGTCGCGTTGTTGGTAAGGATGATATTTCTGGATGATAATCAATTGATCTTCTGTCTGCTTACTCACGTTCTATAATAGACAACTGCAACTCGCTCCAGGGTTTCTTAATCTTCCACTCTTTTGGTGGTGGTACTGGTTCCGGTTTCGGTGCCCTCCTGCTTGAACGTCTGTCTACCGAGTACGGCAAGAAGTGCAAGCTTGAGTTTGCCGTGTACCCTGCTCCAAGGGTCTCGACTGCGGTTGTAGAACCCTACAACGCTGTTCTGTCCACTCACAGCACCATCGAGAACTCGGACTGCACGTTCTTAGTTGATAACGAGGCCGTGTACGACATCTGCCGACGCAATTTGGATATCCCCCGTCCCAGCTTCGAGCACCTGAATCGTCTCATTGCCCAAGTTGTCAGCTCCATCACCTCGTCTTTGCGCTTCGACGGTGCTCTCAACGTCGATCTCAACGAGTTCCAGACCAACCTGGTACCCTACCCGCGTATCCACTATCCGCTTATCAGTTATGCACCTGTTGTCTCAGCTGCCAAGAGTGCACACGAGAGCTTCAAGGTCCATGATCTTACTTTCCAATGTGAGTTTGTCTTTAGGATATTGTTTGGTCTTATATCTTTCTAACCTACTCTACAGGCTTCGAGCCCAACAACCAGATGGTGGTTTGCGATCCCCGAAACGGAAAGTACATGGCCGTTGCTCTTCTGTACCGTGGCGATGTTGTTCCTCGTGACTGCAACGCTGCTATTGCCGCTCTCAAAGCCAAGTCCTCTTTCAACCTTGTCGAGTGGTGCCCGACTGGTTTCAAACTGGGCATCAACTACCAGAAGCCCATGGCTGTCCCAACAGCCTCTCCCAGTGATGGTGGTCTTGCCTCAGTCGACCGCTCAGTCTCCATGTTGTCCAACACGACGGCCATCGCTGAAGCATGGTCTCGCTTGGACTACAAGTTCGACCTTATGTACAGCAAGCGAGCTTTCGTTCATTGGTACGTCGGTGAAGGTATGGAGGAAGGCGAGTTCTCCGAGGCCCGCGAGGATCTTGCTGCTCTCGAGAAGGATTACGAGGAGGTTGCGGCTGACAGCTTCGAGCCGGATGAGACCGAGGCCGAGTACTAATCGACGTATTATACCCACCTAGGATTGGATGTGCAATACCTAGTAGTTCTAGCTTTGGCTTCTTGATCTTATGCTTGCCTCAAGATATCATTGCCTGTTGGAGTCGGGCTACTTCCAAAATCGACTGGGTATTGTGTTTCGCTTGCTTACCTAGCATAAACTTGTTGGACAAAGGTTGGTAGTTATAGCCACCGTGAACAATGACATGCCAGAACCTGATTAGAAGGAGATCCCTACATCAGAAGAACACCTGACAGTCAACAGATGCATAGGAAATCAGATTTTCTTAACGTCCCCTCCGTCTTAATGAGAATCATTTGCATATTCACATAAATGATGAGTAGATCGTCTCCCTTAAGCTCAAGGTAGTGACATTGTCTTGGTGGCGGTTCAACGATGGATCGTAAGCTGGGTTCTAAAGTAGCCTGGACTATTCGAACACCGCCTTATCACATCTTGGTAGAAACAGATCTAGTTCCAATTTCACTAAAAGTCCATGAGGACGAAAGGGGCATATATATCTCCGCTACGCAAAGCATACCATTTATTACGATCTTAACCATACTCAATTTGCATAGTTGAGGAGCGAGTGAACATCGGTTCAGTCTAAACTTCCTTTGAAAATGCCCGGTTTTGGCTAGGCTACTACTAAAGAGACCTCTCATGTTCCAGTTCTCATTTATTCCTAAAATGGCGCGTTAGCATATGTCTAAAGCCGGCGGTAGCAATAAAGCAAGATCATTAGATATCAAATCCAGAGCAGAAAGGAGGTTGTAATTATAATAACTCCCCCCTACCCCTTTCCCATTAGCGGCTTTGATACCACTTCTAAATATTTCCAGTTTGTAATGAGATTATAGGCCTGAAATATGACAGATGAAAGATTTTGACAGTCATCTCATGCCTTTAGAGTATCTGGTGTTCTTGGATTGTCTCGTGAAGATGTTCGATGCGCTTTTTTGCGTGAGTCTTTGCACACGAAAAGGCAAGTTCAAAAAATTAGCATTGTTCTCTGCCTTGCCTCAGGGTGTCCCCCCAATTCGAAATCGCGGTTAAACCGTAAAATGAGGCGACGCTTATCGAAAATTCCAAAAATCATCTTGCAATATCACAGTATTTAGCACTGCTTCGTGCTAGCTTGGGTTGGATGAGTAGTTGTCACGCTGTCTTGAATATTTCGATTGTAATAACAATAATCATGCCGCGGGTCTACCTATTAGCTCGCCAGTTGTGTTCCTATACATTTATGAGGAACTCGTAAGTTGAAGTGATTTTCGAGACGTCTGCCAGCGAGACAATTTAGGCCATACGGCAATCCAGGAATAAGGCACATGTCGTTCTCTACTCGCGAGAAAGTCCATCGCCGAGATACGGCCGCCATTCGGAACCGGATACCGATAACACGGTGCGTTGGGTCAAGCCCTTCTATCCGAGTGATACCAATTTGTGTTAGGAGATCTAAGGTCCCTGAAGTTTTACGAAATATGCATACGGACGCCACTCAACCCATATAGGATTGGGCTCTAGTCTAGTTCGGGTATCAGATATCACTGTTGGCATATTCGCCTGCATTTGATGTTAAGAATTATGGCAGCACCGTTTACATATACCTACCTACTGCACTTAAGCATGAGAGCGGTAAGATTGCCGCACAGATATTAGACCTGCATCTGACATCAAAGAATCCGGGTTGAACTATTAGACTTATCCCTGATCTATTTTAAGAGGGTTTGTCAGCTGTCACATGCCATGGCTGTCGTCTAAATATTGCTCTGGTCGCAAGTCACAGCACCGCTCCTTATCGAACAGCTCGGTACCAAGCATCTCAGCCACGCGATTGACACCAGCCAAATTATTGATACTGGCATGCTTTACACCGGGCCGTTCCCGACGTCGCGATAGCTGGCCTGTTATCAATCTAGAATCACGCGAGTTTCATCTCTTTCTAAAGCAGGAAGGTAATACCAAGTCTTGGCTCACAGTAGGAGGGCAATATGATCATCAACACAAAGAATCTCGGAAATCAAAATCGAGGAAGACTTGATGTCCTGTCACTATGTCTACTTGATCGGTGCAGGGGTGGTGAGACGAACCCCTCACACTCCAAATGAAGCGAACTACGACTCGAAGATAAAGCATCCGCAGCGTTCGCGACGCAGAAGAGGCTGCACTTCTCGTGAAGGTTCAATATTTGCTGGCCAAGAGTGAAAAACTGTGGTAATGTCGCCTTGCCAACTGAAGCTGGCATATGGAATGTGGGCGAAGATGTTCGTATGGAGTAAGACCCAAGGCGCTTTAAACTTCTTATTCCAGGCATTATTAATCATAATGAACCGACTAGCAAGCGAGTTGCCGCATCTTCGTTGCACGACGTTTTGGTTATATTATGGTTATCATGCTTCGATGAGATGTCTAGACTCGCTTCATTGGCGATAAAGCACTTCCTGAGATGCAACCTATGACGCATATTCTAGCTGGCATCGTCAAGCTCGCCCGGGTCCATGATTCGATTGGAGACAGGGTCCAGAGCCAAGAAGAGAGCTCACGTGCGATTGGAAATGTAGCACCAGATATTCTCCGTTCCCTGCATTTCACAGCGAGAAACGACATGGTACTGCTGCTCCGAGAATTTGGGGAAACAGGAGTTCTTGATCGTGCAAAGGACGTATAGCTTCGGTTGAGTATCGGGATCTTGTCATGCTTAGACGAGTCAAATTCGATAGGAGATAAAAGGCACCTTTTTTCCGTTTTCGAGCTTGTAAAGACAATAGCTGGTAGTTGATGGGCCAAGAGTTTCCACGTTATTCGCCCAAACATGGGAGCAAGATAAGGATAATTTATTCCTTTCTTTGACATATGTCTCATTGATAGTCCAGATACCCTAGATTTTTGGGCGTGGCGTCTGCATAATGTAATCCGTGAAACAATAGAACTCTGGTCCCAGCGACAGTTCAGAGTAGACCTTATGACAGGGTTTTGCGCTTCGCGATAAACAAGGGTCGCATTCTACGATATAGTCTACGTGTGGTACCTATTGTATGGGTCACATTTCAGACACGAATGAAGAAAAAGCAATGCTGAGGTTTTCTCGACTTTATTTGAAAATATTTGGCTCCCTCGGCTTTAATGATATCAGTATATTCTACTCGGCTCAACAGGTTCCGATTCAGTCCTTGATACGGCTACCGCATTTCATGGTGGATTCGGTAGATTGGAGAAATACAGGCGACCTCAATGTGGATTAAGGTGTCGTCAGACGCACCTGATCATCAACGTCTCCATCAACGTCTCTGAAATGGTGTCTTGACGATCACCGCATCTTTCGTCTAGATATAATGGCGGCTAATGAGAGTCGCCTGACCCGCCTATCTCATGCTTGGCGAGCCATACCGCACAAACCGCACTCCCGTCGATAAGACTAGAGAAACGCATACGTCTCGTCAAGAAGATAACTCGACCACAACAAATCACAAGCAATGCGTGAATCCCCAAATCAGACGTCTTCACTCTGAGACTATCACAACAAGCATCCCCGGTCTGAGGGGAACCCGGCACCTTGGCATCATTAAACAAGGCCGCACAGTTGCTTCATGCAGCTCTCCCCACAACTTGGCTGAACGGGGCCTTCAAATGATGCTATACCGTACATAGCATCAATTTCTTTGCTGCAATGTCGGCAGTGGCCAGAATTTCGTGTAGTACCACCGTGACAAATACAGCAGGCCGTTGTCTCCCAGTTACCCGGCAGACGCCCGGCTCGTGAATGGACAAATGGTTTTCTTGTATCGGCTAATTGGCATATCCCGAGAGCAGGAAATACTGGCTGTGGAGAACCTATGTGATTGCGATAACAAGGGAGTTCAGCCTAGCTCAATGACAAGAGGGATAGCTAGGTCATAGTTTGCGATGTTTAAGAGAAAGGTTGTCCCCCGTCTAGCGATAATAATGGAGAGTCAGAGCTGCCAGTATTCTTCACCCTCATCCATCCATCCATCCTGAATCAAGCCTTATTCCTCAATTACTGCCTAAGCCAGGATGAGGTTATTCAGTCTGCTCCTTGCTACTCCCTTGGTCCTAGCAGCCCCTCTGCTTGAGACAAGGGGAAAGGCAATTCCTGGGAAATGGATCGTAGTAATGAAGGAAAACTATGAGGCCAACGTTGCCTCTGGCAAAAGGAGTGTTGCGGTTGAGACGCTCGTCACTCCAAAGCACACATACAGCATGGGCAACTTTAAAGCCTATGCAATAGATGCCGCAGATGAGATGGTAAATAAAGTTGCCGAGTTAGACAGCGTGAGTTCGATAAGGAGAGCTAGAAGTCATGACGAAGACTGACTTCTCTAGGTTGCATATATCGAACCCGATACCATAGTTGAGATTGCCACGACTGCATTTGAAACCGACTCCCCTTGGGGACTTGCCAGGATTTCGAGCAGAACACCGAACGCTAGCACATACTTCTATGACGATATCGCGGGCGAAGGGACATACACGTACATCATCGATTCAGGGATATATACTGATCACCCAGAGTTCGAGGGCCGCGCTACTTGGGGTAAAAGCTTCGTTGCAGACGACCAGAAACCTACGGTTGACGAAAACGGGCACGGCACGCACGTTGCTGGCATAGCTGGTTCAAAGACTTACGGTGTGGCGAAGAAAACTAACCTCATCGCCGTGAAGGTATTGAATGCTGGAGGCTCAGGCCCTATTAGTCAGATCATTGCTGGTATACAATGGGTAGTAGATGATGCCAAATCGAAAAATCGTATGTCGAATTTATCTCTACATCACAATTGTTATAGAAATAGCGCCGTGTTAACACCGTTCTTAGGCCTCAATAAATCTGTCGCGAACATATCGCTCGGATCTATCGCTATCGGCAACTCCAGCATGAGTCTTGCCGCAGGCGCCGCCGTGGAGGAAGGTCTTTTCATTGCCGCTGCCGCCGGCAACTCTCAGACTCCGGTGGAATTCTTCTCCCCCGCCCAATATCCAACAGTGTGCTCGATAGCAGCGAGTGCACCGGACGACGCACGAGCGTACTTCTCCAACTATGGTAATGGCATCGACCTTTTTGCCCCGGGTGTTGATGTGATTTCGACGTATGCGAACGGGTCTACTGCTATTTTATCAGGCACATCGATGGCCGCGCCGCACATCACAGGTCTTGGCGCTTATCTGTTGAGCCTTGAGGGAGACCGCGATCCCATCGCTCTGTGTGAGCGCATGCAGGAGCTTGCTACCAAGGACATCATCACAGACTCTATGTCCCCGAATAATATGTTGGCTTTTAATGGTGCGTTGTCTCTAAAAGCACACTTACAGAACCTATTCGATAAGCTAGGCCAATAGAGGCCGACAATCTCTCGCAAACAATGAGGGTAGTGGGATATTTACGGCTCGGGATTTTGTACATTTTACTATAAAGAGTTCTACGTGGTGCAATTAATCTCGGACAAGTGATAGAGCTCAAGACTCGAATTCATGAATAGTACAGTGAGTCGATCCAACAGCATCATGTTATGGCTTAGCCTGATACTCGCCCTCAGGCACCATCATCCCATGCATGCCTCGATATGGCGATGGCTCAGCAGGCTTCCAGCCACTTCTCTTTAGTAGATCCATGTCTTGGAGGCGGAAAACTTCTACCTTAAGCGGCCGACAACATTTCACCATCTCCTTCTCGCTGGCAGCACCGAAGCCCCAGAGTGATAGGTCGCCGCCCGGGCATGTGCCTGCACAAAATAATACAGCTCTTCGTCAGCGTGTCTAGTCCTAGCAATGTACGAAAATCTAATTTTGAATAGCTTTCTATCCATTTTAAGAAAGGAGAGAACGGAGGACATACTTAGGGCCATAAGCACATCTTGTTCCGCTAAAAACTCGATATAGTCGCCTGGGCTAGCAGGGCAAGGGTTCATGAAATAACGACCCTTTCATTACGCTAGAGTTAGTATTAACTGATTATAATTAAGAGGGTTGCGAGTTTCTAGAGCTTGTAGAAAAAGGCTGGAGTAGGTTATGCTAGCTTAGTAATCCCTAAGATGTAAAAGGGGTAATGAAAAATCCCAGAGACCAACCTCTTCATCAAGGCCAGTGACCTGAAATAGGTTGATAACGTCGTGAACATCGTGCTCAGTCAAGCCAAAGGGTAGCACAGCACGCGTGAGGTTCGATCGACAGTGAAAGTCATAGAACTTGCTGGGCTCCCCGTTATTCTCACCGCTTGTGAGCACGGTGTTGATGTAAGGGTCGCACCCAGTACCGAGCAGATCGTGCACACGCCCGCCATGTTCATCTACACCGTACCACGAAAGCGTGTCTGAAAGAATGGTCACCAGCGGCCGCATCCTATGCGCATAGAAGCATATTAGTCGAGGTCTGTAAGTCTCACATCATCCTACGAAATAAGAAAACCAAAGTTTTAGGCGTAAGAGGGTTTTGTACACACCATGGTGTGATTGACCATAGCCGGTCCCCTACCGATACGTGGGATGCGTGGAGCTGCTTCGTTCGCGACGCCCAGAAACGCTCTCGTGGATTGTGCGCATTCCAAATGTTGAGATCGCCTTTGCGAGAATTGCTCACGTTAGTAAGAATACTTAATCATGTCTTTCCTGGAGCTTCCCGACTCAAATCGGGTTTGTAGCTTGGTGATAGTTGGACTATCATCGAATGATTGCCCATGTAATTATCATTTCGTTTAAGGCACGTTTGCGAGCCTATCGTTTTTGAAAAGTAAGTAATTCTAAACGCACCGACTTGAGGTCCTTCAGGTGTACTGATCCGAACTACGGACCCAGCCTCCGCCTTCCATGCTCTTCCGGACCTAATAGGGATTACGAACTCGTCACTTTTCAATCGTGGGGCGTCTCGAATCTGTGCATAAAGGTTCTCGTCCACGGTTAGGGGTGACCCGGCAGTTGGAAGATAGGCTGGCTTTGGCTTGGGAATAGGCTTTCGAGCCTGTCGGCGAGCATCTGCCGGACTCAAAGACATTGCCTCGTTTCAACTTATCTTGCTTTTATTTGCGAACCACAGTGGTTAATTTCAATCCCGTCTCCTTTCACCTCATCTCCTCTTGAGTAATAACTCCGAATATACGTGACCTGATATGATTGCTGTACACGCGTGATCTTTCGTGAACTAAAGAGAAGACAAAAGTCAAGGATTGATATATGGAGAGGGGAAGGTGCTGAATATCATTGAGAAGCCGGAAAGAAGCCGGAAATGCAGTTCCATATCCAATTCTCACTAATGCTAGCTACTATATCCACAACAATCACCATAGTATCGAACTGTGATGGAGACACGGTACCTTTCCCGCTACTACCCGTATGTTTCGCCGATAACGGCTTTTTGACGTAACGTATTAAATGAAACTTACATGAGAATTTGAAAATCATTCTTTATTTTACGCTATAGCCCCTTTCCCTGCATCATTCGGAAAAATCACATGACTAGTACTTCAAGAGGCGCGAATGAGCTAACTGGAAAGCTACTAGTGACGCCAGGAAGCTTGAAAGCTCTCTTGTCAGATAGTAAAGATATCAGGTCTATAACGGGCGGCAAACAGAACTCAGACGACGGCACGCATGCCAGCCTGGATAAGGGCGCGGAAAAGATGGTAGCACAGTATATAAGCGAAAGCTAAAGGGATAGGATTTGCGAACGATTGCCATATAGGAATCATAGTGATCTAAGATTGCAGAATCATACAAACAAGCATACTTCTTGGTCGTCTAGCCTATCTTAGGTATTCGATAGAATATCTCTTGATGGGATCGTGTAAAATAGTAGACCAGGGTTGGAAAGGGTATTTAATCTTATAATAATTTACTAGGGCGTTAAGGAGGCTATAAGATTAGTGGTCATGGGTAGCTGCCTCGACACCAGCCCTACTCACCTACCTCACCACCTTCGACAACGTCCATCATTACTAGTACTATCAAGTGCGAAAGGCCGCACCCATACCAATCTCCAACATATATATCATACAACATGGCAACATTCTCAGGATATGCTAGCCGATTCAGCAACCTAGACAAAGCTGTTGCACCCGTCCGCAACATTCACGGTAAAGATGCTGATCTGAAGACTGTCTGTCACACGGACCAGCCACAGCCACAGGTAACTTCCGGCTGAGGTCGGCAACATCGTGTAACCAATGCGCAATTCGGCGATAGAACTGTTCGGGGTTTGAAATATTCGGAATGATCGTGTTTGTCTAATGCTGTGGAACAGGATCTGAAATTACTGAAGCAAGCAAGCGCGAGACTGTTCGTGTATATAGACCTAGGTTCTCCGCGAGGGCTGAAGGGGAGAAAAGCCAGACTTGTATGGCCTCCTGAATGCCCAAGAAGATTATTGCAATATTGAAGACCCTTTCAAAGCGCTAGATACCTAGCCCTTGTTACACTGTCCCTACCCCTTTACAATCTACATTACCACCTACTGCACTTACCACTCAGAGCAGAAAAGATCAAGCTATATTTTGGGAAATGTAGCCTGCTTCCAAATGTGAATTCATGAGAATTTATTGATACAGTCTGGTTGGGATTGATCAGTGCCCTCCGAAAATCTCAGCACCAGGAGTGGCTCGCCAATAGCGAAATTGGTGCTCTCGTCACAGCCGTGACGATCAACCTCAGCCCGCGTGTCGTATTTGAACTCTCGGTTGGGCTTTCAAACATGATGGCAATAGACAATTCACTGGCAGATCCTTTAACCCCCTCCTCCTTAAGTGCGTCACCAAGGAAACAGAGTTCACCGTCATGGGTGGATTTCTGAAATGAAGGGTTCAGTTGGGGAGAGGCCTTTAACACCCGCGGGGACATAAAACATAAAACAGCTGAGTGTACCCAATTAAACAATGAACAATGCTAGGATAGCACTGGTATTTAGTGAGATAGAAACTTGAGAATATAGGGTTAAACATATGGACGGTCTAGTTTTCTCTTTTAACCCTGGAGGTATACAAAAGCTTCGCCCTCGCTCGCTTTGCATTACCCGTTCAGCTCCTCGTTACCCATTATTGTGATCGGATGAACACAGAAAGGAGTACAGGTAGCGGGATTTATGATTCGCCGCTTGTGTCGGTAGCCCCAACCCGTGGTTTCGGATAGTTACAACCTTAGTACCTTAGGTTCAGGTTGTGTCAAATCTGGATATGTACGATACATTCTTATATAGTAGCCTAAGATCTTCGACCACAGATCAGAGTGTATATTTTTATGTATTCTTATTGCAACCGCAATGCAGTAGCAAATAGAACACCTGCCATGTTGTGTAAACTACGGGTTTTTCTACAAGAACCAGCGCCAAAGGTATCATACATAAAGCCACATCAGCCACCTAATCAAATTTAAACTATGCCGCTATGCCGAGGCCGTTGCACAATCCTCTCACCTGAGACAAAGTAAATCACAAGACGAGCTCGATGGTACCTTCTTCCGTCATATGTTGTGCTACCCCGTATCGTTTGGCACGTAAACTAGCAAATGCAGGGTTAGCTTACTATGATTTGAGACAAAGGGGAAGTCAGCAATCATTTGTCTTACCTCCACTCGAGATTCCCGGTGTTGACTGTTCGCATCAAGTCTACAACCTGCGCTATGGCATCAATCTCACAGGCATCGAACATGTCGGTCGATAATACATTGTCAGCTGTGTTGTCGAAAACAGTCACTAGTTGTCTGACGTGGTCTAAGGACCTCTCCACGGCAACATCGAGGTCGTTGTATTGATGGAAGAGGATGGCGACTGAGTTGATGACGCTCTGTGCTTCCTAAAATAGGGGTAAGTCAAAAATCGAAGATTTGCCACCCTCAGGGCGAGCAGGGGAGAGAATTTCCGTACCATCTCTTTCTTCAAGGACAGCAGGTCGTTTACACTTAGTTACGTCAGTACTAGTCCGAAAAGGCGTAACACCGTCGTATAACATACATGGAGTTTATCACGATAGCTGTGACCCATAGTGTGTTGTATGCCTCGGACTGCACGAAGCCGGTCGGAAGCTGCACCTGAAGTGCATACCTGCGAGACTAACATTAGCGCTGTGTTACTGCAACTTGATATGGAATTGTTTTCTTCGCTTACTCCGAAAGACCAAGTAATGTGCCCATCCCACTCGTGAGGATCCTCACGTTCCAGTATTCCTCCAGGCTAGGGATATCGCTGTTCTGCTCAGCCTTGGCTTCTAACCTTGTCGCATCGATATACTGATCAAAATGCTCGAGTAGAAGTCTTCGTTGATCTATTGACTTCTAGCATCAGCAAATTTTATTCCTTTGAGACTTTGGATGTCGTGGGAAGCGTATAACGTACCCATACTATAGAAGGAGCAAGCTTCGGCCGCAATTGGCTGAAAACTATATACCAGAGGATTCGCTGTTGAGGTGGCTTCACCGTCTTCAGCGAGGCCAAATGTCGCACGAATGAAGTCCTTGGTCGACACCCGTAAACTCTCGGCTGCGGACTTGTCATCTGCTAATTTCTCAATTGCATCATCCCACAAACCAAACCAGATCACCAAGTCTGTCATAACACGATATGATTTTGTTGATATGGTGGGCCACCATCTGGCTGCTAGGAGTGCGGGATCAGCGTTGGCAATAGCTTTTTGGTTTCTTCTTCCGGCAAACCTGAGCTAAAGTTAGACCAGGGAACTTTCAGTGATATCTTGAGCACTACCCGTAACGTACAGGGCAAATCGTTTATCAACTGCCTTCTTCACAACTTCATAGTCCTCATGTTTCCCGCAGGGCCAATGTGACATTATAGGTCGCATATCTGGGATAATAAGATGCTGGCCCGACAGCCTCTGGGCTAGCAGCATTCTGTTGGTGACTGTATGCATTTTTAAACCGGAAAAACTGAGATGAAAGTATGGAGGCAAGATTTGAGTGTCTGTGAGGGATGAGAATCTGATGAGACCGGAACAACGGATTTAGGAACATCAATGTCTTATATAAAACACAGCAACGTATAGTCGATTATCTGTCCAAATGACGTAGGCACAAACTACATACACACTTGACTGTCGTGTAGGCGCAGTGCGTAACAACTACCAATGACAAGCCAGCCATATTTTCTCCGATGTCCATTGTAGCATATGGATGATATCGGCGCAGCCGAGTTTTCAGCCTCGGACGCGATAGACGTTTTAACTGATAAGACTTGTATAGAAAGCTAGTTTTGGACGTGTTGAGCTGAATTCATTTATTCCACAAAGCCTGATTGGAGTTTTGGAGATCCATAACGCTGAAAAGCGTAATATGGAGATTTCGTTAGCTCGAGAGAAGGATGGTCTTGGTTCAGCCCTGTAGGAGAAAACGAAGCATATTCCTGCCTTTACCGTAAGTGATTGGTCTGGGTCATGTCCTGCTAGTAACGGCATCTACTCCAGTTGGCAGGATAGATTGGCATTCGTCAACACTGCCACGACAGGCGTGGTAGAGAGATTCGATTGTAGACTATACATTACCTTACCCATGATTGCTGGCGCTGATTCAAACGTGTAAGGTCGGATACCGTCCTCGGGTTGGATTGGGCGCGTTTCAGCTCGGCCAGGTCGTTGGGCTAGTCTAAATCTAGTCTGTTGTTGCTAGTGCGAAGGAATTCGGCAAGTGCGTACCACGGTCAACCCTCGTTATTTTCCCACATTCAGCGCCCAGACTTCCCATGTGTGGGCATCAACTCCATCGACATTGCCCCGCCATGAAAAGGTAGCAACACTATACTTAGCGTTTCCACGGCCCTTCCGTGGACATGCAGCCTTGCTTCACATTCCCATTCGCTTATAGAGAAGTTGGTGTGCCATAAACT
Organism: Xylaria curta; assembly: GCA_022495235.1. Classification (NCBI taxonomy): domain Eukaryota; kingdom Fungi; phylum Ascomycota; class Sordariomycetes; order Xylariales; family Xylariaceae; genus Xylaria; species Xylaria curta. The sequence continues at coordinate 83,127 of MU375983.1, forward strand.
TAGAATATTCGTTGAGAGAAATGACGTTATTGATGCCTGACTGAGCATTTGTTAGGAAGACATTGAGGCTTTTGTCGAATACACATACCAGATAATTTTTCGTACTTAATCCTTTCATGTTGATTTGCTAATTCTCAAATTCCTAAAAGGCTCCAAAGAACTCTACTCTACCTTTAATATGTGACCCTCTAAACGCTCCCTGTACATTCATTTTGCGCTGGATTAAACAGATATCAAATCACTACCCCGATGGTGGGGGGTCGATGGATTGGTTGGCAATGGCAAACACCTTTTGTACCATCATCTGATGGCCTGCTTCATGCAGATCTTCCTAGGATAGGAGAGCCAAACGCCCGCCGCAACCGCATGCCCGCTGTTGTGCAAGCAAAAATATCATGCCCGGCTTGTAGGTTGTTGATGTGATTTCTTCCATCGCAGTCCCACACCGAGAACATTGTCTCCAAGGAAACTGTGCTGGCTTGCCGATTTCGATGCGCCTAAATAGATCGATCCTCGTACCCCTTTTCTTCCGCTCAGCCAGAGCCTCAGGGGTGTCGATGATCTCTAGGAGATGGTAATCTGCAAAATACAGCTTCGCGATATCCACGTTCGTACGGAAGTTCATGAGATCTTGGCGGAACAGCTTTGTAATTACAGCTAAGAAGGAAGGTGGCGGTGGATGTACTAAGAGCATGTTTAGCTCACAGTGCTGGCGAGCTTCTTTAACGCGGTCTGGCGGTTTAGGGGCATTGGGATTTTGGTTTGGAGTTGGCGGATTTTTCGCCGCTTTCTGTGCCTCTCTTTCCGCTAGCGGGCCAAGAGATGTCCCGTATGCAGACCGTATATCTGCCGCTAGGGTGGCAAGGAATTTATCAAATTCATCAGCTTTAATAAGCGCCGATGAAGTGCATCGGTGGACCTTTCGGTAAGCAGCATGCAGTGCTGCATGACGCGAACTATTTGCGTCTGGAATCTCCCCTCGACCGGAGTACCAGGCAAGTGCGCGACTCGCATAACTATCGAGGAGGCCCACACGACGGCAAACCGCAGAGATGAGATTTCGTGTCGAGGAGCAAAGTATGAGATGTAGTGCAATTTCGTTCTTCGTATGTAAGTATCTAGTCATATTAACTAGTTGCTGGGATTGGTTAGTTGGGGTAAGAAAACTCATGAATTTAGTATCATCCAGAAGACGGAAGAGCGCGTCACAAAGCCAACTTAGGAAGTCGGTTGACCATCTAGCACAGCCGGCTAAAGCATTCACTACCTCTATCAAATGTATTAGGCAAATTACTTCGAATAGTCACAGACGGATTAGAATTGAACTTACCGGGCTCGTCGAGAGGGCTCGACGCTGCTCTGACTGCACTTGGGGCACTACTTGCAAGACTGACAAGAATGACAGTGTTGCGGAGACTTAGAGCTAATGTGGATAGTTTACTTCGGAAGTGACGCGCATTGAACTCTCCATTCCAGCCAAAATGGTTGAATATGCTGAAGCAAAGTTGCAAATGTTGATTTCTGATGAGGTGATCATGGGGAACATCGTCTGAATAATCGACAGTTATCCGCATAATCTGCACCAAGTCTGTTACCCACTTAACAGGGAATTCTATGACTCATTAGCATTATTGACAGAAAAGAGTGTACTAAGGATAAGCTCACGATCTTTGTGGGAAAACTTCCTAGCCACGGCGAGGATGTCGTCAAAATTGCTATTAGTCGTCATAGCAGCAGCGGTTGACATAGCGCAAGCAGCAATGACAGCGCTCAGATTGCCTACACATTTGCTATTAGAGGTGACACAACCGGAGGTTTGAGGACTACCAACCATCAGAGATTGACGCAGTGTCCTCTAGGGTGTATTCGAGATTATGCCATTTGATCTGCCAATCTTCATAGATCTGCACGAGGGAAAAGTTGGCAGGGGAAAAGGCCATTTGTAAGCCTACAAAACCACTGTCAGTTTGGAGGATATCCCATGGCCAGCATACTCACAAGAGGGTTCTCCGCTCTGACTAAAGCCTGCTTCCAGGATCGAGTGTATGCGATCGAGATTTGGCTCTCGGTACAGCTCGTGCATAGTAAATCGATCTCGGTATTCCACGGTCCCATCGTTGTAATAAAACGACAAGACCTTTCCGAATGAAATCACGTTGACGCCCAGGACAATCTTATTAACAATGACCGAGTCTAGCTTCTTCAACCTTGCTGTAGCCTATGACATAGTAAGCACATAGCTCTACAAAGGTTGCTAATCGGTACGTACTGGAGGTGCAGATCCAATGCTGTTTCTTCTAGCGCCAAGGCGCTCGAAAGCAGGATGGACTGTCTGTTTTTGGTCTGTGAGGAGCTCCCACCTGTCAATGATGCTTTGCATCTCCTGATTGTAAGGCGAATTTACTTCTGGTATGAATGACCGAACGGTGATAACGACGATAGGTGACCATTGCTTGCTCTGGAAGTCGAAAAAGGCTGGGAGCATCTCTATATGAGAGATCTTTGACATTGATGCATCCAAGGGTGACTCGCACATTCCTGTTTGGAACCAACTCGTCACTGCAACATGTCTTTTTCCGAGGGAGGGACTGAACAAGGATCCTCCCTGGGACGCGTTCTGCGGGTTCTCTTGTTTGATCGTATTGAAGGTGATGGCAACTTGGACGACTCTAAGCTGCTTCGAAGTTGTGGCCATGGCGATGTAGATAGACCGGGCTACTCGATAAGTTTAGAAATGTTGATAAATACACACATGGGGATGGCAGGAAGCTCGCACTTTTATCAGAACACGCAGCTGCATGTGTGATGAGGTCGTCAGCAGAAGTAGCACTTTCTAATTCAAGAGTTGTCTCTTCGGCTTTGCCAGTACTTTGACTCCAGAACATCTTAAGGAGACCATTAGTAGTAACGCATATGAATGCAGACTTGGACGGATTAGGATGATTTGGTCCCATGGTTGGAACTCCGGAATTCTCAAACGTATAATCAGTTCCCTTTGTACCTTTCACGGCGGGAGAATATGTAGGATAGAACTAGAAGTCTTCGTTAGAGCTGACTGATGTAGATCAAGCAGGAAGAACCAAACCCTGGTATTTGCTGGGAGCTGATTGAGCCAATAGGTTCCAACGATCGTATGCAAGTCATCAATGGGATCTGTATCCCAACGCCGGGAAACTACCGAACGGTTCAAGTCGGAATTGAAGCTCAAGAGGAGAACTCTACCAACTACATCGACGACGGCAAGTTCAGAGCTCGCAGGGCCCCATGACAAGTGAACGATAGGGCCGCCATTGAGATTTGGCCAGGGCGAGACGACCTTCGGCTCGCTTAGCTCCCAACTTGCATCTTTTGGATTAGCCCGTAAGTATCTGAGCTCCAAAGATTGACCGTCCGGTGTGATTGAAGCAACAGTACCCCCCTTGGACCAGGCTATGCCTCTGACAGATAGTTAGACAGTGGCAGAAGATATAGAAGACGGAGCTCTGCAAATATGAGGATTAGCTTACTGGCAGCAACCTCGACTACGTAACTCATCGAGTCTTCGTCGGAGGCGCCTGCTCGGCGGGCGCGAAGGAAGAGAAAGGGGATCGGTATCGCCAAAGAGATCGTCGACACCGTTTAAATCGACTTGCATTGGGGGCTCGTCCATCCCTGATATAGCGCCATCCAGGAGGAGAGGCATGCTGCTGTCCGTCATCTGCGCAGGCTGCTACAGCTATTGATACCGGAGTGGAAACCCAAAAGAAGGGCTGACGACTGTAAACTTTCTCTCCGCCTCGTATCAAGCAAACACAGCGCAGTTGAGACGGGCCATACCACACCACTGGAGAACCTCCGAGGCTCTATGAGCAATCAGAGAAGTAAAAGCGAACGTTAAATCAACAAAGTTATAGAGCTTATAGTAATTCAGATATTGCGCATGAAAAATAGTTATATCATGGTAATGTGAGACGTTGGCTTGATAAGAGAATGAAGGTCTTATACTTACCATGTACCTAGGTACGGTACCTAACCTATTGACTGTTGTGGCTTGTACACCCGCGCTCCAGCACCATTCGTCCTCTGTGGCTTGACACGAGAGATAGCCAAGCCTAGTGGTCGTTCATCTCCCACATGCCGCATGCCAGCCCGGAATGACCCCTGAACCCAGTCTTACACTAGGTAGGTAGTGGCGCCCTATGCAACGGCCGAGCAACAGGATGCACAAGTACCCGTCAGTTTTTCTTTCAGTCGATGGTGTGCTCGGAACTGGATAGGTACATCTGGCAATGGTCACAACCTGTTCATCAGCAAAATCTAGAGCCACTTCTTTTGACCTAGTAGCTAAGAACTGCTGCCGGCTTCTGGATTTTCAAGGCTGCGTTGTAAGCAGGAAAAGTAGGTACTTGAGGGAGTGATATCATTTGGTAAGAGGTAACGGGGCAAATACATAGTTCGTTAGTCCTGGGGCCGTTGGCTTAGTGCTGTTTGTTTAGGTCAGTTGGGTGATTGCCATCTGCAGCCGCCCGCCCCAATCCAGTTCCCTCATGATTTCTCTGTCAATGCCAGTGCCAGTCCCCCCCCCCCCCCCCTGGCCCCGTGCCATTCACCACCTCGCATTTGCACAACAATACACATGGCCGTAAGGCACAACATTGAACTAGCCAACCATATGTAATTTGCACACCTACTCTTTCTCTCCCTTAAACACGCCGTTCCGACCCTGATTGTTGTCCAGTCTGAGATAACCATGGTCAGAGCACGTCGGGTACTTGGGGTAGAAACAAAATAGCCGCAGCCGGTCGACTTCTCCCTCTCACATCACTTGTTACTTGTTACTTTGTTAGTTATATATATTACATTTACATAAAAAGGTCAACAACTAGCCTTTCTGTTCGCATCTTCGACAGACACAATGGACATATCTTCCTTGTCGTCAGCACCTGACCTCTCCGACCCGCCGTCTACCAATCCTCCTTCCTCTCCCTTGTCCGTTCTCACCAGATCGCCGACCGTCTCGCCGCGCGCGTCCATGTCCCACTCAAGTCGCCTGCCATCTCCGCCTCCTTCTACCATATACTCGGGCAGCGCCTCGCCCATGAAGTCCTCCGACCCTGTCGAGAGCGAGATTCTCGTCAACCCTGATGGTGCCCCTCCACCCAAGCGCCGTCGCGTGGAGCGCAAGCCCAGGACTACCGAATACTTGGATCTCAGTGCTGCTGCTTGTGAACAGAGCGAGAGAGATGACGAGCTATTGGAGCAGCTGACACAAGCTCTGCGTAAGAAGAAGAAGATCGTCGTCATCGCAGGCGCTGGAATATCGGTCTCTGCGGGGAGTATGTGTATTACCCGTTACTTGCGTACGCTCTGCCACCATACAAAAACTAACACGCATCAGTCCCCGATTTCCGATCATCATCGGGCCTCTTTGCCACATTACCTAAGGAACACGGCCTGAAAGGCTCCGGTAAACATCTCTTCGATGCTTCCGTCTACAAACACGACTCAACTACTTCGTCCTTCCACACCATGGTCCGTGACTTGTCTCAGCTTGTCAAGAACGCGAAACCCACTTCTTTTCATCATTTACTCGCCTCGCTTGCGAAGGAAGGCCGTCTCCTACGACTCTACACACAAAATGTTGACGGCCTCGAGACATCCATGGAGCCTCTCAGCACCGTCGTGCCTCTACAACCCAAGGGACCCTGGCCTAAAACGATACAACTTCATGGAGGCCTCGAGAAGATGGTATGTTCGAAATGCAATGATATCAGCCAGTTTGATGCCTCCCTCTTTGAAGGACCCCAAGCTCCTCTGTGTAAAGGATGTGAAGAGACAGACAATGTGCGCACGTCGCATGCGGGCAAGCGCAGCCATGGAATTGGGAGGCTTCGGCCGAGGATGGTGCTGTACAACGAATACAACCCCGACGAAGAGGCTATTGCCAACGTTTTCCGCGCTGATCTACGGACCCGACCCGATGCCGTCATCGTGGTAGGTACAAGCATGAAGATTCCCGGGGTACGGCATATGGTGAAAGACATGTGCAAAGTAACCAGAGACCGTCGAGATGGTATCACCGCATGGATTAATCTGGATCCCGAACCTAGTGGCGCCGACTTAAAGAACTGTTGGGACCTGGTCGTCCGTGGCAAGTGTGACGACGTTGCTTCACTTGTTCACCTACCCCGTTTCGATGAAAGTATTGGGCAAGGAGTAGACACCATAGTTGACGATGCGAAGTACGAGAGCCATGTTCGTCGTGTCAAACTCGAGGTAGAGATTCGGAGTCATCTTCCGCGAGCCTCAAGCGCTTCCAAGGACGGGACGCCTGATATTTCGCCTGTTGAGGCTAAGCCGCAATCTCTAGGGCGTGTTCAGGGTATCCCAACCCCTTCTGCTAGTCCCAAGATACGGACTGCCCTGCCAACCAAACCAGCACCAAAAGCAAACCAAACAAAACTCAATTTCTCTTCACGTGCCGGCAAAACTGCTTCTACGTCAACAGCTAAAGCTCCCAAGAAGGCGATCCAACGGAAACCAAAGCAGACTAAAAAGCCAGAGCCGAGGCCCAAGGCAACCATTAATGCGACATTCAAAGCTACCAAGCCGAATGTGTTGGCCCCTTCAAAGATTCCCGCGAAACGTGGGCTCGAGATCAAGCCTTCGCCCGTGGAAGATGTTAGAAGTGTACTACTTGCAGACTTCTCCCTTCGCCCTAGAGGGAATAAACATACTACTGAATTCTTTGCATCAAAAATTTCCCGACCTGAAACACAGCAACGAGATCTTACCAGCTTACGCCCATGTACCCCCGAGCAGTCCTCTCCATCACAAGACACTGTTTCTCCGCCTTCGAAACCTCGAGGCATGGGAACACTGATCGACTAAGCTTTCAAGACTTGGTGATCTACAGATCTCAATATGTTTTGGTAATATGGAGATGTGAGGACGGGAGGAAGTCGGTATCGATACCTATACAAAGGACAGTAATCTTAATTGTCACACTTATGTCAGATTTCTTGCACATAATTTGAACACTTTACAGAAAAAGGAGTTTACGAAACGCCCCAGGGGATGCTCTTATGAATGGTAGTTTGGCCGTTCATGAGTTTTTCGCATAATACCACATCGGGTTGAATATACAATTCCGCGGGTGTGAGTAGCGCGACCGACCTGGGGACAGAAGACAAAATTAGCGTCTTGGAGTGGTCCTGGCATTATTATGTTTGTATATACGACGGGATCATACATACCTTCGGCGGAACAAAACCAAACGGAATTAGGATATCGATGGCGGCCGAGCACACAATCCACATACACACATTGTTAGGTTAGATGGAAGTTAAGGCGAGAAGAGAAGGGATTCCACTCGCTGGTTTGTGTATTAGAACGGATTAGTGAGCATATACTTAGACGAACATTGCTTTTTGCTAAGCACCTACTGATAAAGGTAGACATCACAACATTGAGAGGAGCTCTTAATATATTTGTTGATGAGAGAACAAGAAACTCGAGCTGTTTTCTGCAGTTTGAGACTTTTAGTAAGCATCTATTAGCGAACTTAGGCGTCCTCGATAGCGTCCCTTCTATGACTCACGTGATGCACTCCTGACAGGCACTAAAAAACAAGCTTCTAGCACCTCTATTCCCAGCCTACTGTGTGCTTATGTGCTTAAACAAATCGTGTGGTATGCGATGGTGAGCAACGCCTACAAGGGATTCACACATCAACTTAGACATAGACGCAGTGCCCATGATTACCTTTTACTGTTTATTTCATTGACAACCAACGGACACGAAGTGACAGACTGTCAGCAGCAGAAGCAACAGTCGTCCCCTAGAGTGCAGTGCCTCCTCCCTTCTCCCTCTACACGAGCCATGGGTCCAGTGTCCTGACAATAACATATCAACATCAACATCCTTGTTCAAAAACCCAGCCCCTAGCACGTCGAAGCAACACAGCAAAAATGACGGGGTAACAAGCTGGTGTTGACGACTGTTTCTGCGTTCCGTGCCACACCCTGAGCCTCTTTCCCCGCCCCCAGTACAAGGTATTCTGCAGATGCTTTTAAGACAGGACCCCATGTATATGAAACAAATCGCTGATGAATCAAAGTTCGCTGTGTGCGTTCCCATTCCTCCCGCCAGTCTACTCGATATCTGAGTCGCAGTTGTTGCTATAAACGAGACCGAAATGTTCGGCATCTGACCGCATGAACGCCAAGCCTATAACGTAGAATGCTTTTGCTGGGTATGATTCATGATTCGAGACCATCGAGGCATCTCGTAGTCTATGATGCCATGCCGTAACTCCGTTCCATGCAATATAAAAAAGACATCAATGTGAGAAGGGACCCTTCATCTCCCGGTAGCGTGTATAGAAACATCATGAAAGAGCCGACTTCGATGACTGCCCATGAGAGAGACCACCATTAACAATTGTAGAACCCGAACCCTTCGTCTTCGAGTTATCTCCGTTCTTGGCCTCCTCGGCTTGTTGTTTCAACTGTTGGTACAGAGCAGCTAGCCGTGGGCCGGTCATGCCACCCGATGATGTAGATTTCTCTGGGGGGGATTTATCCCTCCCCTTTTCCGACTTTCCGGAGGATTGTTTCTCAGAGGCAGGGATTCTCTTGGAAATGAATTTCCTGCGAGAGGTGTTAATTTTGAGAATAAATAGGGTAGTATTAACTTACCATAGCTTTGGTTTGAGTTCCTCCCACTGCCTTTCAGGCAAACCCGAGGTTCTCTTAAGACCCTCGATAAAATCGCCAATAGCTGTGACCTCTGATTTTAAAACCTTGGCTCTTGTCTTGGCGATGGGTATGTTTGCCTTCGTACACGACTCTACTTTCTCAACATGGCCCCAGACAGGCTGCATCAGCGTCTTAATAACAGGGGCATCCCTCTTCTCTTCGTCGTCGTCCTCGTCGCCGTCCTCGTGGCGACCGACATCACTCCGCCGATGTTCATTTATATCGCTTCGTCGATGCTCCTCCACACGGCGGTGCTTGAAATGACGACGTTCATCTACTTCCCCACTATGTTTCCTCTTGGTATCGGGTCGTGAAGTGCCTTCGCCCATACTGCTTCGTGAGCGGTGGTGATCACGTGAGTAAGAAGAATCATGATCCCGCTCTCGTTCACGATGAGACAACTTCTTGGATACTTGGGGGGCTGGGGAAGCCGAAACGGAGCTTCCCTTTTCTGGGCGCCGGTGGCCATTGACTCCAAGTGAAGCTTTCTTGTTGTTCCGATGATGATTCTCAACAATTTTCTGGGCGTTTGCATCGTCTGAGTGAACTGACATGAGAACCGATAGTAGATATTCAGCACGGCGAACTAAATGAACAGCTCCAGGGGCCTTGGCACCCTTGGTCTCAGTGTGTTCTCGCTCTTGTTTCTTCTCAATGCGATGTTCTTCCAAGAAGAACTTATCTTGCATGCCCAATTCTCGATCCTCGCGAATTTGGGTCCAAGCACCGAAACCGTACCTATCAATACCGACAAGGAGCATTCCATCTTCTCGAGAGCCCCATTCACAGCTGTAGTGGGCCGTCTTTGTAGCTTCAGGCAGATGGAAAGTTCGGAAGTCTGGCTGTTCCTTGATGATTTTCCGGAGGGTTCGTAGCTGTGGGGGACGATCGAGAATAGTCTCGGCGTTGATTTTTTTAACCTCTCCAAAGTCAAACATGACAGCCTTGATGTCTTTCTTTGTCATCTTCTTGTTAGCTTGACGTTCTTGCGCGCGAATTTCGTCGTTGTTCCGATCCATCGCATCGCGGGCGGTAGATACAAGCTCATCAAGCACCCCATTGACAAAATCTCTGTCCCGATCGCTTAAACGTGCATCACGCAACAATTCGTCGGGTCGGTCCTCCATATAGCCATAACGCATAAAGGCCCTGATAAGATTGCGTTTTTCCTTTTCATTAAGGGGTCTTCGCGGATCAGAAAGTAGAGCTCTTTGTTCCTCCAGGCGTTCCTGCTTTAGCTGTTCACGCTCCCTCTTCTTCGCAATCCGCTCGGCCCTCTCGGAGTCACCATTCGCCCGTGAGTTCTTTAACGCAGCACGGCGAGGTGCGCTGGCTTCCAACTCTCGTGCGAGGTAGTCATCTGCCTTTTTCTTCTCTTCTTCAGATTTAATAGCAGCGAGTTGATCTGCGGGTATGATCTGATCCCAATCAAGAGTGAGGTCGTCAACCTTGACATCTGTGTACTGCATGAAATTATCCCAATCGATGCCACCAGTACTTAGGTTCATCTTATCGTCAACCTTAGTCTTAGTAACCTCGGCATTCTCCAGAATGGAATCAATATCCAGCTGTTCCAACCTCTGTTGGTTGCCAGACTGCTCAAACATCTTCTGAGAACGCATCTTCAAGACCCATTGAATATCGTCGGCTGATTTTGCTTCATCCAACCTAAGACCCTTTTGTCTGAATTCTTCCTTGAAAGCCTTACCGTCGTCGGTGACACCAGCTTGAATCGCGAGATACTCAAGCAAAAGCTTGTTGCGAGCACGCTCAAGTACTTCCTCTTCGATTGTTTCTTTCGAAACAAGGCGATAGACAGTGACGGGCTTCTTCTGTCCAATTCTGTGGGCTCGCGCCATTGCTTGCAGATCCGCTTGTGGGTTCCAATCGGAATCAAATATGATGACCGTATCAGCAGTCATCAAATTGATACCTAAACCTCCAGCCCTAGTCGAAAGAAGAAAGCAGAAATCTTGACTGTCTTCAGCGTTGAAGTGGTTGATGGCAAGTCGCCTAGGGCCAGCTCCAATAGTTCCGTCGAGTCGTTGAAATTGGTATCCACGGAGGCGCAAGTAATCACCAAGAATATCTAATACTTTGACCATTTGGCTGAAAATCAAAACGCGATGGTTATCCTTCTTTAGCTTGGCCAGTAACTGATCAAGAAGCATCATCTTGCCACTGCTTGCGATAAGACCTTTGATTTGATCTTCACGGCGTGTACTTCCGGCCAAGACCTTTTCTTCTGCACCCGGAAACATATATGGATGGTTGCTGACCTTCTTAAGTTCCATGACGATGTTCAATAGAGACGACTTCTGGCCTGTGTTGTGTTCGTTGAGTGCTGCGTAGTTTCTTGTCAGTATATTCTTGTAATACTCAAGTTGAACATCGGAAAGTTCGACTCGAATGATTTTCTCCGTCTTTGGTGGGAGATCAGACTCGACGGTTTCTTTGGTCCGCCGTAGGATAAATGGAGCAATTGCTGCATGTAGGTCTTGAAGCTTTGCCTGGGCATCTGCAGCTGCCAGGGTATCCAAGTCTTCATCAATGCGCACTTTGCCGGGATTGAGGAAATCAAGAAGTGAGGATAGCTCAGCCAGGTTGTTCTGTATCGGAGTGCCCGTAATTAAGACCCGAGCCGGGGCACCGAAGCTCATTAGCTCCGCATAAAGCTTAGCCTCTTTATTCTTGAGTCGGTGAGCCTCATCGACAGCAAGCGCCTGCCATTTGATAGTCCTTAAGAACTCCGCGTCCATCAAAATATATTCGTATGAGGTGACTAGGACATTGAATTTGTGCTTCTTAGGATTCCCATTGAACATGAGCTCATGTTCTCGAATCGTACTACGCGCCTCAGCATTGCCCAAATAGACAACGTAGTTGAGATCCGGGGACCACAAATTAAATGTATCACACCACGCAGGTATCACACTTAAGGGTGCGACCACAAGGAATGGCCCTTCCTGTTTACGCTCATTGCGCAACCAACTGAGGAAGGAGACGGTCTGTACTGTCTTTCCTAAGCCCATTTCGTCGGCTAGGATAACATTGTTACCTCGGCACCAGTTTAAGGATAAGAAGTTCAATCCAGTCAGTTGAAAGTTCCGAAGCTCTCCACCTTGAATGTAATGAGGCTGCTTCTCAAGCTTGAGAAATTTGGACCTTGTTGCGGGATTTGATTCGCTCTTCTCCGAGGTCCAGGATCGCGATTGCCTGTTGAGGAATTGGTCGATCCTATCTTGGGCGAGCGGTCTTATTGTTGAGGCGAGTTCCCAGGTGCAATTTTCATATGTTAAGCCTTTCCACTTGATGAACAGTTCACGGCCATCTTCACCACTTCGCTGTGCAACGACGCGTTCAACTTTCGTGTAGTCTTCCAAAGCATCTTGATCACGTTCTTTGTCGAGCATATACTGCTCGCGAGTTTCTGGTGGTATCTCATCACCAGCAAACTTGAGGTCTATTTCATACTCCACAGTGCGTTTGTAGTAGTTTTCCAGCTTGCGGACACCACGGTATCCGCGAAGTGTTTCGAGCGTATCCCACGAATTATGGAGGTATGACTTTCCCTGCCACTTGATGTTATATTCGAAATCATCTCTAGTGGCATCAGGCGTCAACTCGCCCCCGTCTTTGAGTCGGTGACCAACTACTTTCTCAATGTAGTCGGTATCTTCAGGGAAATCCCCGCCAGCCCAGTAGTTGGGTGTGAGCTCTGAATCTTCATCGTCGTCGATGTCGCTTTCTTCGTAGGTCTGGACTGTTTGCGCCGCTCGACGGTTAGACCATCGCTTCTCGGCATACAGGTGTGCCGATTGAGGCTGGCTTTGCTGACGACGAGCTTTCTTGATCAATAATCGGGCTTTGGCACCGCCGTACGTGTCCGAATCGGAATCTTGGGCCGGAGTTTGACGCGCCGGAGTGCCTCGCTTAGATGCTAGATTGAATATTTAGTTGAGGATGATTTTTTGGGGGGCGGAGGGCTTTACTACATACACTGTCGTGAAACCTGCTCGGTTCGTAGCTTCTTGGTCCGCCTGTTGGTTGGAACAATATCCGAATCAGATTCCTCGTCTTCGGACTCAATCTTGAGGGAGATGTCAGAGCAATACAAACGTGGTTAGGGGGTAGGCAACGATGACTTACAACTCTTGGCTGCTTTGTTGGTCGAGACTGGGAATTCCCGTCAGTAAAGAGAGAAGAAAAAAACTTTTCATATACGTTCTAGGCAGCATACACTTCTTCTGAGCCCATATAGTTCTGGGTTTTCCCGAATATAATCATCTTCTTCCGCAACAGCTTTTCGTTTTGGCGCACGACGAGATTCGCGAGATGTGGAGCGGTCATCACGGTGTTCGTCACTCTGAGAGGCAGCTGCGCTCTCTTCCACATCGTAGTCGGCGTCATCGGAAGCTTGTGCTTCGTCCTCGCTCGACTCGACCGGGTCGTTTAAGTCAAGTTCTGCCTCCGCGTCTTCGGAGGATTCGTGGTGGGTCGGAGACGGTGAAGGCGACGTGGGGTTATGGGTAGGTAGAGGAACGGTCTCATTGACTTCTGATAGATCGCTTTCGCTTCGGTGATCATCCGGTACTACGCTGGCACGGTCGAGAGCTACCGGTGAGGAGCCCGGGCCGGCAGAAGCCGACTCGGGGGAGCTCGACATGTTGACACTTGATACAACAACCACCTGGGACATGTCAGTAGGGAATCAGTGCTTGGATGGCCATATAAATCAGATAGACGAGTAGCGCGGGGATCAGCGATTAAGATAGAGGCAAAATCAAACAAAAACCATAGAGTTTCAGTTCACAGACACATCTGGCGCATACGGGATGATGCTTCGATGGCCGCAAGGCTGATGGGTGATGGGCAGGCATTGACATCGGAGTGCTGGAAATGGGACGTGTTGCGTGGTTTTGACGCGTCCGAAGCATCGAAAACAAGCAGCTCCATCTATAATTCAACGTCCGAAAAAGCTAGATACATGATACAAGAAGATGGCAGGGTCACATGTGAGCGTCAAGTGGATGGCTTGAAGGTCTAAGGACGCGACAGTAACAAGCGGCCAGCCTTGTGTAAACAACGCAGCAGAGGGTATTTGCAGATCAACAGAAGCACTTACAAGTCATCAACTATGCCGAGCAAGGCAATGAGGTGCAAGAAAGTATGCGTCTTGTCAAGACGATGATATTGTGGGTGATGGCCCCTGGGAGTGCGTAGACGGGGTGTAGTAGTTGGTGGTGCAGGTTTGAGAATGCTGTGTGGAATAATTGATGGAGTGGAAGTGCGGAAGGGACAGCTGGGAGTGGTCCGCTGGGAGAACCCCACCGAATAGGTTTAGCGCCGGAACGTACGCAAACCCATACACCATGTTATTTACTCCACCACCAACTTGGGCTTATCGGCTTATCACTTAACCTAGATGTTGCTACAAGTGCCTTATTATCTTGCAACCTTAAGGCTGTACCTGTACCTACAGCAACCCGCCTTTAATAGACGCTTCTACAATACATAGGTAGCATATGACCCCCAATTAACATTCAAATCGAAAGCTTGGTTAAGTCGTGCGTCATATGGTGATACTTTGCTCTTCATCATTCACCTAAATTGTCCAAAATTTACATGGCTGTAAAAAATCTATTCACAGACCCCAAATTGGCCATGTGTCCTAACACTGATGACAATACTGAACTAAGTATAACTTACTTACGTCTCAACTTAGGAACTCGGGATGCTCACTCCCATCTTTTTCTAAGGGACTTCAGCTAGGTACTGTATGCCTTGATTACCTAGGTACATAGCATAAAGCACTTGCTACGAGTACCTACCTACCTAGGTATAGAAGTAAACCCGGCCTGGAAAATAGACAAGATACATCATGATGTAATTAGAGGCACACCGAGAGCATTTCTATTGCTACCCTTCCTCTCGTGCTAAGCCTGCCTCGACCTGTACTAGCTCAGTAAAATATGAACCAATCACCAGCTTGATGATTGTTCAAGGACGCTCCATCGTTCCCTTCCCATTTGTCGCACAAACCTAACCCAAAGCGCAGCCCCTCCATGCTGTGACTTATCTGGCTCTACCCCTCTATGCGAAATTCCGTCGCCAATATTAAAACCACCACCAGACCATCAAGATCCCCACCGCGTAGACTTCTGACGAGACACTTTCTTGTCCGACCTTCTCTACCGGTCATTCGCGTGGTTTTCTACCATTCCGCTGCCCTGCTAAAGTTTCTCTCTTGCGACGGCTTATTTTGTCTCCTCGCGACCTATTTTTCTTTGCGGCGCCAGCCTACATAGTTAGTAGCCATGGCTTCTAAACTCACCCGGTAAGTGATTTATTCACCATGCCACAACCACGAAGAACGCTGATTGTATTGGTTTAGTGTCGCCATCGTCAGTGACGATAAGGTGCGAATCTGCCAGACCCATCCCAGACCACTTTCTATTCTCTAACAGGTGTTGCTTAATTCCAGTGCAAGCCCAAAAGTACGAGCCGTCGTCGAGGCTGAGTCCACAGCCCCTGTCTTAGCTAACAACGAATTTGCATAGAGTGTCGTCAGGAGTGCAAGAAGTCCTGCCCGGTGTGTAGTGTCCCAATCCTTCCCCCAGCACGGTCTGTCATTGACCAGAAATATACAGGTGGTACGCACCGGAAAGCTCTGTATCGAGGTCACGCCTGACTCCCGGCTCGCTTTCATTTCCGAGACCCTCTGTATAGGTTGCGGTATCTGCCCTAAAAAATGTCCTTTTGGCGCTATTACCATTATCAACCTTCCCACGAACCTCGAGAGCCAGGTCACCCACCGATACTCGGCCAACAGCTTTAAGGTCCATCGTCTGCCCACGCCCCGTCCAGGTCAGGTGCTCGGTCTTGTCGGCACAAACGGTATTGGCAAAAGTACCGCTTTGAAGATCCTCAGTGGCAAGCTCAAGCCAAATCTTGGCAGATTCGATAACCCTCCTGATTGGGAAGATGTCATCAAATATTTCCGCGGCTCGGAACTACAGAGCAAGATTCCCCTCCGACTCTCTATGCCGGCATCATCTAATCTCGGTTTCTTCTAGACTATTTTACCAAACTTCTCGAAGATGACCTTAAGGCTGTTGTCAAACCACAGTTAGTCCGCCCCCTGGCGTCAGTTAGTTCTCGCAGCTAATCCACCAAGATATGTGGACCAACTGCCACGTGCCGTGAAGACGTCGGATAAGTCTGTTCGTTATCTCCTCGAGCGAGGGTCTGCAAAGGGCAATAGTGAGATTCTTCATACGAACGCCCAACTAAGTGGTTATTGACTCAATTCATAGTGGATCAGGTCCTAGATACGCTAGAGCTTCGCCACCTTTTAGATCGTTAGTCTACCCTAAGGTCATGTGAGGTGCTAGTTGATTGCTAATGGACGGTATAGGGGATGTGAATCTACTTTCAGGTGGCGAGTTGCAGGTAAGTCCTTTCTATCTATTAACACAATCCCGAAACCCCTGAGAAATTTACTTTGAACGGTATTAGCTAATGCTCTTTTACGAATAGCGATTTGCGATAGGCACCGTTTGTGTACAGAATGCGGATATGTAAGTGATCAATCGCCGTCTATAATCGGTAGAATCACCTTTGATGGCCTTTGAACTCTCTATTGTTTCATTGCTTCTGCACATTCCTTAAGACAGTTGAAAACTCAAAGAGGTTGACGTCTGATATTATCTTAGTTATATGTTCGATGAGCCCAGTTCATATCTGGATGTAAGCCGAAAGCCTCTTCATATTGCCTGTAAAATTATTGACACTTTGTCTTTGAAGGTCAAGCAGCGTTTGTCAGCCGGTCGCATGATCCGCTCTCTCCTGGATGTACAGAATTACGTCATCGTGGTAGAACACGACTTATCAGTCCTCGACTACCTATCCGACTACATATGTGTACTGTATGGACAGCCCGCCGTTTATGGTGTTGTCACGCTCCCCTATTCTGTGCGTGAAGGTATCAATATCTTCCTAGACGGCCACATTCCTACAGAGAATCTTCGGTTCCGAGACGAATCACTGACCTTCCGTATTTCGGAGGGAACGGACGATTTCCAGGCGGACAAAGCTCGTGCGTTTACCTATCCTAAGGTATGTAATTTGCTGTCTTATGTGGCTGCCCCTAGAAAGGCTCAAAGAAAGAGATGCTCATTGGAGTGGCTTATCCACCCGTTGATCCATCTACCACTAACTCTTGAGCGCTGCAGATGGAGAAGGCCTTAGGAAATTTCAAGCTACGTATCGACGCAGGAGATTTTACCGATTCTGAAATTCTAGTCATGATGGGTGAGAGTATGTGATAAGACTCTTTTCCCAGCAGATTTTGCAGCACTATTTGTCTAGCCAGCAACATTTGCTCCCGTCCAGTCCTGACAGCTTCCTCGAGACTCAAATAGGTGATATTGATAATGGGAACTGACTTTGGATACTTATAGATGGAACCGGAAAAACAAGTTTCTGTCGACTGCTTGCTGGTGCCTTAAAACCCGATAGCGCGAAGAAGGTACCGGATATGAGAGTTAGTCTGAAGCCCCAGACCATCACGCCCAAGTTTGAAGGTGAGAGATCCCTTGCGGCTTTTGCTCGTTCATAAATTCTACTATTTCACATAGTCGCATATTTCTAGCCATTTCCAGGCATTTACTGACTCGTTGAAGGAACCGTCCGTCAACTATTCTTCAAACGTATCAAGCAAGCCTTCTTGTCACCCCAGTTTCAAACCGACGTGGTCAAACCATTGAAACTAGACGACTTCATTGACCAGGTATGTGAATAGTTCAAACACCTATTTTTTTATTCAGGAAGTCCCTGTAGTAGCGCCTTTTCTTTGGACTCTACCAATTTAGGACCTGTCTTGTTTTAACCAAATAAACTTTGCCTTTTGTTGGATGTTTTCTCAGTACAAGGGTAGTCGGAGATGAGGGAATAGTTGCCACTCCTATCTATCCTCTCGAGTCTTGTTTATGGTATATACTAACTGGTCTACAGGAAGTCAAGAATTTATCGGGGTACTGTACTTTCCGTGCCTCGAAGATGCTTGAATACTGATAGAGAAACAATAGTGGTGAATTGCAACGTGTTGCTATCGTTATGGCTCTCGGACTTCCCGCTGATATATACTTGATTGATGAGCCCAGCGCCTATCTCGATTCAGAACGTAAGCGACTACTAATGCCCATAAGATCAACCACAAAATAGACTAACTTTATCGCTGCAGAACGTATTATTGCCGCTCGTGTTATCAAACGATTCATCGTAAGCAATCACCCCATACCAATCAGTGCTTGCATTATTCCCAACGTTCTTACTCATACACAATGTAGATGTCGGTGAAAAAGACAGCATTTATCGTCGAACACGATTTCCTCATGGCCAGTAAGATATTTCGCTCCTATCTAATAAAGCATTCTTTATCCACTAACCATGCTCAACTTAACTAGCCTACCTGGCAGATCGTGTCATTGTTTTCGATGGCCAGCCGGGTATAGATGCTCATGCGAACGCGCCCGAATCGTTACTCACTGGCTGCAATAAGTTTCTCAAGAACCTAGATGTCACCTTCCGACGTGACCCTACAAACTATAGACCTCGTATCAACAAATTAAACAGTCAGCTAGACCAAGAGCAAAAGCTGAGTGGAAATTATGTGAGTTCATTTTCAAAATTTCCAGAGGATTAGCCGCTAATAATCGCGATAGTTTTTCCTTGAGGAAGATAGCTCATGAAAAGGGCACCCCTAAACATCATGACCGTAGGAATGGTCGTAAAAATAAGCACCATCGACGTTTGCTTCAAGTGTCCATCAACGGCGTTCTAGGTGTTCAAAAGCGAAACGGTAAGTGCCGGAATGGTGGGGCTCACGAAATGTCAGGTACAAAAGATGACGGCGGTGAGGATAGCGAGGAGCCCGATGACTAAGGTCGGAGGCGGTAGTCTATCCCCTGTTATGCCTGGTCCTGTGGAAATCCCAGAGCTATCCATATGAGGAGTTTTTTTCCTCCATGGCCAGCAACTAAGCGAGCCAGGAGAGCCGCCGGCGCCATTGATGGGTTTTGTGAGCAGCTAGATTCCACAGATTGAGGGGTAAGATGGGTCAAGTGGATGACTGCCGTCAGATTCGTGTAGGTAATTCGAACGGGAGCATATATCTAAGCAAAGTACTCGTGAGCTTAGAGGTGTACTTAGTTATGTGTATTGAAAGAGGCCAGACCTATCGTTGAAAGGCTTTCGGCCATTATCACTATGACTCTGAGGAAATCTCTGAGGTGCTGTTTATTATTTTGATGCTCAATATAGAGTGTTTGGCCATGAACTTGAATAACCTTTCCCCCTAATTCTTCAATTTCCATTAGGCCTCTCTGCCTATGAAATGGCGCCCGAATGGGTAGAAGCAGACCTTGCTCGACTGCATTTTGTTCATTCACACAAAGTTAATTAAGTTCTATTAAAGGCACGCAGACATACATTTTATTATATTCATAGCTAAATCCTATATGTGGACATGACGGAAGGGATACTAGTCCTCCTAGCGATAAACAAGGTAAGGAGGGAGGGTTGATACACACCAAAGATTGCGATTCTCGAAAAGCATTTGACTGCCACTAGTATCGCCAAACGATTCTTATATGTTCGTAGAAGTATGGAAAAGAAACCTATAGAGGTCCAGGGGTTTCCTGCAAAAGAGTGAGACGACTCATTCTTGTGGAGGTGTATGCATGAACGTTCTAGACGTACGGGAGCGGGTCCATAGCTATCAACTCTTTGGGTGCTACGGACGAGGTACGGTGTCTGTCTAATTTGTGGCCACTAGAATAGAAGCGCCAAATTGCCTTGCAGAAACCAAGTCATCAAATTCCCAAGTGCTAGGAGCGCTGTTCAGATCACGCACGTACTTGCAATGAGGGAGACTTTCCCCTCGAGCGAACCAGAAATTGAAGCCGGCCGGCACAATCGTCTCGAGATGATCGCTCAAATAATGGTAGATACCACGGAGAAGACAGCGCAAACGGGTTTGAGAGGACCGCGAGGGGAACCTGGCATGTGACTCGGAATCTACATTCTTGATAGTGCACTCGGTGGGCATTCAGTCCTGGACGCACAAATCGGGTTATCGAGGGCTATGTTGTCTAGTCTTCCTCAATTTCGCCTTCTTCGCTACCGGAGTGCACGCCTGGATCTTCCTTTGGAGGCGCTCGAGGTGCAGGCGGTGTTTTGGTCTTGTGACGAACTTCACGATGGGGAGAGCGCTCACGAGGGGTTTTCTCTCTTCTCAATCTCTGTAAATGATATTAGTGGACAGCTTAGATATTGGGTGATTGGATAATCTAACCTTAGAATCTCTCGAATCTCGGCGGTCGTTATCATCCTCGTCATCGGCTCGCCGGCGTCTTGACGAAGTCGGTCGCTCATCCCCGTATGGTAATTCTTCTACGGGACCTCTTTCAACGCGGCGACGATACATCCTCTCGCGCTCCTCTTCACGATCTCGCCTTTCTCGATCGTAATAACTGGGAGGATCGTCACGTCTTGATCGAGGTGCGTACTCTCTATCCCGGTCCCGATCACGTTCGCGTTCGCGTTCGCGTTCGCGTTCGCGTTCGCGTTCTCGTTCGCGTTCCCGTTCCCGGTCTCGATCTCTCTCGCGGTCTCGGTCTCTTTCACGGTCTCGGTCGCGGTCGCGGTCCCTGTCACGATCGCGATCACGTTCTCGGAGATCCCGGTCTCGGTGTGAATCCAAAGGGCGACGGTCAGACAGCAAGCTCTCAGCCATGCTTGACTTACGATAATTCTTCTCACGTTCTGCAATGGCCTTGCGGCGATCGGCCTCATATGCGTCAGGCTCAGGACTTCGACTATGGCGTGAGGGTCGTGCGCGATCACTGCGGTGAGATCGGTCTCCTTTGTCTCTATTGTCTCTGTCACGATACGTACCACGATCAGGCGATCGATCTCGACGCTTATGACGATCACGATCTTCCTCTTCTCGATCTTTAATTCGGCGGAGCACTTTCTCAAAAGCTCCCCTACGAGCTTCTTCGGATGTAACAGCCTGAAACTCGGTGGCGCGAACAAGGCGAGGTCGAACCTTTTCCCAGGTATCATCCGCTAGGATCGGAGGGTCCAGGTGTTTGATATATGAACGAAGATCATCGATGGCTCTGCGCTGCTGGCGCTCTGAATGCTTGTCCTCGTCCGATCGCTTTGACTTCTTTTCTTGGAGCTATGCCCACCGTTAGCATGATGCATTTACCTTACAAGTCCCGAATATACATACCCGTTCGAAGATCAGCTTCAGTATGTCATGATCAATGTTAGCACTGCGTTGATCGTTCTTCAAGACTGCAGCAAAGTCTTCGAAAGTAGTCTTGGGGGTGAACTCAAAACGTTTGTCCTTCGGGCGTGTCAGTGAAGGCGTCAATGGTAGTTACATCGATGGACTCACATCCATGATATCAAGGATATCGTTTCTGGTGCCACGCAGAGCGCGCTCCTCTTCCTCGACCACATCCCAAAATAGGTCGAGTGGGGTTGAGCCAGGTTGTCCGCAAACGGCTCTGAACCGCTCATCATTCTCGATCACGGGGAAAATCTGGTTCCATTTTGTGCCGGCTTTGATCTTACCGACCTTGCGAAGCTCCTGTAGCAACTCAACAAAGGCATCACGATTCTTCCGCTCAACGCGAAACTTTTTGTTCCTCTGCGCCTGTCGAGTCTCGTTGAAAGTCCGCTCCAAAGATTTAATATGATTTTGGAACACGGTTAAGATGTCAGAGTCAGAAAGGGTCTTATACTTCTCATCATTCTGGAAAGGGGCGGTCGACTTAAGAAGACCCTGGGCTTCGGACCAACGGGTATAAGGCTCCAGATTCAGCTTTGGTAACAAATCAATCAGTCCGTCCATGGCACTCTTCCGAAGACTAGCTTGGCTTTCGACATGGGCCTTTTTCAAGTCTTCAACGTAATCTTCAAAAAGCCGTCGTCGTTCCTCATCTCCATTAGCAGAGCGAAAGATGGTCTCGCCCTCGATAATAGGACGAGCCGTCTTCCAACGTGTGTAGTGTTTTATCTCGGGATGGCTCTTTAGCATCGTCGCAAAATCAGCGCGCAACTTCGCCAGCCTGTCCTTCGCGCGCTCTTTATCCTGGACAATCATGTCGTGGCAGTAGTTCTCAAAGGCAGCTTTCCTATCCTTGGGATCTTTGATAGCGCGAAACTGGGGGTCCTTAATCATTGCTCGCATAGCTTGCTCCCAAGTCCAGTCAGGCTGTACACCACTCCGACGGAGAAGTTTCGTGAATGCGGCCTCAGCCTCCTCGACCGTGGTGTACTCAGGCTCAGTGCTTGCGGGTGTAAAAGCTTGGGTGCGGGGATCGTTGCCATACGTGATTTGGCGTGATTCGGAATAGTTGTCGCGGTGGTCACGATGATCGCGGTGATCGCGGAAATCGCGCGAATTGTCGTATCCAGAAGCTGGGAAGGAGGCTCCAGGAGCGCCAAAGGGCGTAGAGGGGCTGTGATAAGTTAGTCAGTCAAAGATGCTCTGCTTCTTGGAGGAGCTTGGCGGTCTACTCACGCGGGCGCTGGCGCTGCGGCGTCGTACCCTAAGGCTTTGCGGTAGGCATCGGGCATCTCCCAAGAGCTCTGCTTCGTTTCGGTATTGTACCAGTACTTGCGACCGCCTTCCGCGGTATATTCCTTCCAAGGTTGGTTGGCAAGGGCGCGCTGCGCACACGGCAATTAGCGGTGGCGGGACCTGGCCCAGCAGGGAGAACATACCTCGGCCGGCGTCATCATTTCCTCGGGCTTCGTCCATTGTGTAACTTTGGTCATGGGGTTGTAGTAATAGACGCGTCCATCGGGGCTCTTGAACTCCTGCCATGGACTCGGCTGGCCATAGTGGCCGTTGGCTCCGTTCATGGTGATGTATCGCGTTGCCCCTCAACAACTACGGTCTGTCACGGAAGAGGCGATGTCGCCAATAGGTAGACGGGTAGTTAGCCTGCAGCAAAATGCGAACAGCATTCCGAGGCGATTTTTCAGATAGTTAGGTAACCTAGAGCGATTGAGCACGGCCACAGTAGGTGGGCCATTCTGTGGCGTGCCCTGTGGCGTAAGCAATCTGGACAGGTACCTAGGTACCTAATCTATGTACTTACCTCCTAGTCGAGCTTCACCTGCAAGTTCCAACAGCATCATGTCGGTTCCTCATACATCCAGCCAAAGAAGAAGACTGTCTCCTTTCACCAAGCTCGGTCGCAATGGGCGACCAATCGTCCCACGCCAAGCCTCAAACTGATCTCGACGTCGCCGACAAGCCGTTCCTCAACTATTTCATTCCTCGCGCCACCGATTTCGCACCCAACCAAGTCTTTCGAGATGATTGTCCACCACTCGAGCAGCTTATCGACTCGATAGAGAAGCGCGACTCGTTGTTTTTTGGTGAGCCGTCCCCAGACCCCCGAGTTATCGCATTCTCACCGTGCTCATATACAGACCCCAGATGAATCCGTTGACGTCGTGCTCGTGCTCAGGATCCCACACAGTGAAGATGATGGCCCTCAGGCCACGTTGGAGGGTCTTACCATCTCTCTAGAGGCACAGGTTGTAAACGGACATGTCCCTGATCGTGACGGCTCGCCCTCTTCCGAAGTCATATATAATGGCGCCGTGGATGGCTCTTCGGAGCCCGCCATCATCATTCACAGTTCCCCCGACAGCGATGCAGGTAGCGACGAGGATCCTGTGAGCTATAGCTATGCAGTATGGAAGAAATCCGTGTTCCTTAGTCGTCCTAGGATTCGCCTACAGAGCCCCTTGGCCGTTTTTGTTGCAACGGCGAGCTTGAGATCCGCTACAAGCCCCCTTTCTGATGAACCGCGGGATGACTACATGCCAAGTGGTATGGCTTCCAGCCTCAACCTATTACAATCATTCGGCAGTGATCCGGCTCTGGGCGGGATAACACCGCGGCTCTCTGCTCTACGTGTGTCTCGTGTAGCCCCTCTCACGCAACAGGCTAACGGCCTAGTACGTCCCGTCAAGTCGCTGTCAAGGCTTTCATTACAGATATATCCAGCCGTACATGCACGCATAAAGTTCACGCACCCAAATACCGCACCAGCCACAGCTACCGTAATTGCTATGCTCGAGGTTGATTTTACTCCCTTTTTCGATTGCGAGATCATTCTCAATAGCATTACACTTTCGATTCCAGAGGCTACAGTAGAGGATCTTACAGGGCAGGCTGGTCTCTCTTTGCCACTATCCTGTGTCTCGCATGACCATATCACATTTATATATCGGATCGTGCCAGTCGATACGGATGTCGTCTCGCAAAATCTAATGCGAGACTTGAATATCGCAATTACAGCAACCGCGTTAGTAAATCCTCACACCAAGCCTTGTCTCAAACTAGCTTGGGCAGCAGTGGTTGATTTCACAGTTCCCGTGAATCCCGGGTATGGGCCTACAACGCAACCAATTCAACGCGCGCACCGGCCAAGCCAGCTATCCATTGGGGGTGATAGCACAACATCGTTTAGATCGCCGTCTATTGTGAGACCAGATGCTCTGCCTTCGCTCGAAGCATCAACTACACAGACAGAGACGCCAGTACCAGAACTAGGAATTACAGTGACATTCACCACACCCTTCCCCACTCAGAAGATCCTAGTGGGAGAGGAATTTTCTTGGGGCGTTTTCGTTGTCAATACATCACCAAACCAGTCTGCAGCTCGCAAACTCGCCATGGTAGCCATCCCTCGGCGCAGACGCAACGAGTCACGGGTGACCAGACCACCGTCTATGTCTCGGCCGTTGGACGGCCCACACAGACATTCCAAATTACCTCGCGATAGAAGCGTAGCAGAGGCTGTACTAGACGACAATGTAGTTCACGCTATGCAAAGTAGTAGCGTTGTTGATAATGCTGAACTTATATGTCTGAGCACGGATCTTAGAATTGGGCCCTTGGTACCTGGGACGTGCCACGCAGCGGAGCTCAAATTCCTAGCATTAAAGGAGGGAATCGTCGGCTTAGATGCAGTCCGAATCATTGATCTTGGCAATAATGAGCATGTGGATATACGGGAACTTCCCAGTGTCACAGTTGAGAACAACTAGAAGCACCATAAGTAGGGCGCCTCACTGTCCAATAATATGACCACGAGCGGCTCTGATGCATGCCCCATCTTAGCCTTCGTAGGCGATTCTTATGCATTGTGCAGGCAAATCTTCTACGTTATGCCAGGAAATAGCTTTCACGCCTGTTCGGTCTGTGTGTAGGTCCAATTGAAAGACTGCCCATATGTAGCTAGCACTGATTGCCTATGACGATGATTCGCCCCCATCGCAATTGAAGCTAGGTAGACTAAGATTCTATCGCCAAAACCTAAGTACATTTAACGATATAAAGCCGAGTAACATCGTGCTCCCTCCACTCAACTATTTGCAAATTCTTTTTCGTGCTCTCTAGCGCCCAGGCAGTTGATCTGCATCCAAAATCACAGTCTGTGATGCAGATCGTGAGTGATTAAGTCTAACTAAATTTCCGCGAGCTCAATAGCAACACGAACTGTCAAACTAGCTTCAGCGACTAGGCCAATCACGACCTCTGATTATGATTTAGTCCATCGGGTTGATTTGTTCCGACTTCGGCTTTAAGAAACTAATGTACAGTTCCTTTAAAACTTTTACGACGCCTTCGAAGATAATATATTTTCTCGGTCCAATGAATTGCACTATGTGCTTAATTCTTTGAATGTAGTGTGACTACATTTTGAGGGGTACTTACTGAAGTTTTTCCGAGATCTACACTGCACGTATCCCAA
The DNA here is from genome assembly GCA_022495235.1 of Xylaria curta. NCBI lineage: Eukaryota > Fungi > Ascomycota > Sordariomycetes > Xylariales > Xylariaceae > Xylaria > Xylaria curta. Next base: position 108,721 of record MU375983.1, read on the forward strand.
AACACTGCAGATGGGATCAGCATAGCAATTCCCAAGAGAACGGATGCGTAATTTTCACAGAAATGATCGACTTTTAGATCAATCGCACGTTCGAAAAATTACACAAACCCCAAACACCGCCTGAATACCAACTCCTATTCACAAAATTCATATGTTGAGATTGTAAATAGGTACATGGACACATATACCTGATTCACATGATGAAACCTTCGTGTATAGGTTTTTCTTTGTTAATGTTGTATCAATGACATGAAATACGATGTTTTTCGACGAGAGTGGGCCTGTCTCTGGGATGGGTAATTCCCTTGAGCGTGCATTATCGATCGTGTCCCCCAATCACAACAGCTCCCGCTGGATTGAACAAAGTGCAAGATAGATCCGAGGCTATTCTCCGCACGATGCGATCATTCATTCCGTACTCCCGAGATTCGGGCAGCGTTCACGCGAGGTGAACCTATATGTTGCTAATATACAGGTGTGCTTCCAATATACAAGAAAACGCGTCATTACACGTGTACTGCGCATACGTACACTTTAGCTAACATCATATGTATAACTTGGATCAGGTTCGGTTACATATTCCGTATGGCGCAATAGTTCTGTTTGGTACCGAACTGATCTAAAATCGGCCCACGGCCACTAATGACGACCATGAGCACCCACAACACTAGGTACACTGGTCCAGCGGCATTCGCCTTCTTAGCTCTGCTCAGTTTCTGTTTAGTGCCTCGATTCTGAACATAAGATGTGAAGCGGAGTTCGTGATTCAATAGCGAAAATCGCAACAGGTGTCCTGAATAACGAGTGAGGTGGTAGCAACATCGTGACCAACGCATAAACCTTGTTGGACTGTACATCATATACAGTACAAGCTCGTATTAGCATAGTGCCTGGATGATGGAGCCCAAGTGCGTTATACCTGATCTCACAAGAAACTTCGCATCCTAGTTACGGAATTAAGGCTTCTATGATGTATGTGTTTCTTATTTAACGAGCGGAATACCATATTGGAAAGCAAGAGCGTTGCCAACCTTTGCACGGGCCCTTCGATGCAACATCGCCACGTTACCTGTGACCATCACGAGAATGTATGCTCCCATCCGGTTCGTCACATTTCTACACATTTTCGCTATTGATAGCTCAAACTATGTGTGTCTCACAAGCTCTTTTCAAAAGATGACAAACTCTTAGCAGGATTTCTATTGATGCGAACTCCTACCTCATAAGATTATGGAAGCTTATGCAACTCAACTTCTTGTGCTACAACGTACATATATACAGTAGGTAACGCCAGGGTCAATATCAGTCATGTAATATAGTTCATCCTTGGGGAGACCTGATCTGGGTAACCAACCTCTACAGTAACATAGTAAAATGCTACTGTAACAGCCCGACCAAGCGATGTCGTACATTGTTTTATTCTATGGCCTCCTCCTCAGATGCTAGATCTTATCCCTGTGTATTCGATGCATGGAATTTTCGCCTGAGAATCAGACCATTAGGTGACCCAACCCAGCCGGGAGTGGCTCAGGTGCAGATGTTTAGGGTCCGCGGAACTTTGGCCGGAGCGGCAATGGTTGTGCTATTATGCATTGACATAAGCTAGGGTAGGGGTAGTGTGGTTCCGGCAAGGGAAGACCCCGGCGAATTTCGGCCCCAGGACGATTGGCGGACGAAGCTCGAGACGGATCCTCTCCTACGGAGTAAATCTTGTTTACCTTGAGATCAAGGACTGATGTTTCGTTAGAGCAAGGATCGACGAGACTAACATTCTTGGCTTCTGTTCATCTTGCCCGCCCTAGGAAGAAATCATTGGTCTATTTGAAAAGCGTCGGTTGATCCGTTTAGCCCACCTATTCAGATCATCCGTGCGCTACTTCTACCCTCGCCCGAATCTCCACTTAGTTTGATTGTCTTCTGCAACCTCCACGGAGATGTGCAGGTAACCAAACCATAAGTACATAGTTCACTACTCTGCTGTAGTGAAAATAAAACTACTGTCCGCTTTGTATCTAGGTACAATATTGTATGCCTAAAGCTAGGATATAGTACGTCAGTAGGTGTGGTTGTATTAGAGGGACGGGATATGATGGGAATTACTATTTAATCTGGTGACTAGTTACCTTACGGTAGTACTTTATATCGACTTAAGTATATGCATCGTTACGTTACCATAACTACCAAGTATGACTCGAAGTCAACATGTGCTAACCGAGTATTGAACTCTTGATTCGGGTTAGCCCCCGGATAAATATGTGTTTTTGTGAATAACGCGGTTTCAGACCAGGTACGGATCTGTAAGGGGGTCCCTGTAGGTAGAAGTTCTGCTGTACCATTTGGTCCAGGTGGGCTAGGGTTGCAGAATCTTGAAGCGAGTAAGAACCCTTGAGGGGTTTCTATAACGCACGCTATACTATAACAGTCGGTCCTTTGTTCTCGTTGGGTTCGAGGAAGTAAATCCTAGCAAGCAAGCGTCAAAAACCCCAGTACTCGCTATACAAACTAAAAGTCTTGGTTCTAATGTACGTATAGTGTACTTGTGTGCGAATTTTTCCAACAACAGGCAGGGAGAGATCCATTAGCGTATTATATTTCCTGGATCTTCCCGTCGAAGACTGGGTCGTGATGCCTTGCGTGCTTGCTTACCCTATATCCACTGGTTAAGGTCTCGCCTTTTGTGCCATAGTTTATGGCGTTTTTTGCAAGCCAATCTGATGAATAGTTGAAAACCCGGAAACGAATCTCACGAGGACGATCGATCGGCGGCAATGGCATCGTATTTCGGGGTTGTGTTGAATGCCGTCAACTGGACGTTGACCGCCCTGGCGGCGGTGTTCTTAAGTTTACGAGTATACTGCAAAATCTGTCGTGGCCGAGGTCTGTGGTGGGATGACTATATTTTAATATTGTCTTTCGTAAGTGGAGAAGAGCATTGGGTTCACTTTCACGTTTCTAACAACACAACAGGCCAGTACTCTTATTGCTGTCGCCTTCATCAGTGGCAGTATAATGCTCGGATTTGCTAATCCGAATGCTGTTATCAGTGCTGCAGCCGCAAGACAGCTCCAAATCCATGGAGGTATTCAGAACGTATTTTACTCTTTAGCAAGTGATTTAAGCAAGACATCATTCGGATTTACGCTACTTCGAGTGACCGAGGGCCGGATGAAACAACTTGTCATTATCTTGATTGTCACCCTCAATATCGTATACTTTTTGACGATCATATTCACGTTTTTGAAGTGCGAGCCGGCCATTTATTCATGGCTACCAAGAGACACTTGTTGGGCCACTTGGACCTATATCAAATTCGCGATATTCGGCGGTGGTATGTGTTGTCAGGACGGTAGCTCCCAGTGCAGACCTCGTTAACTTTCATGTAGCTTTTTCCGCACTCGTCGATTTTGCCTTTGCCACCGTACCATGGTTATTAGTGAAGGATTTGAATATGAAGAAAGCCGAGAAGCTTGGCGTGGCTATTGCCATGAGCTTCGGTACTATGTAAGAATTAATATTTGCGCCCCAGGCACTCAGTAACGATTGCTAATTATATTGCAGAGCCGGAATTACTGCAGTTATCAGAACTGTTTTCTTGCCATCTCTCGCCTCGCCCGACTTTTCCAGTAAGTTTAATATGCCAGCCTACGTCTAAAGTATCTAAACAGTGAAATGCTCACCCCTCGCTCAGCCAAAGCTACAACTCTTGTCATATGGTATACCGCCGAAGCTGCCACAACAATTATCGCCGCATCGATCCCCGTCTTACGTGCTCTTATCAAAGAAATCAAAACATCAGGCGCTCGATATTTCAGCGGCGAGAAGTATGCCTCAGGTCGTATTGATGACCCTGCAGCAAAAGGCTCAGGACGGAACCAGTCGAAGGGGCATGGGTCAAAGAAGGGCGACTCAGTATTTACGAGCAGGGTGGTGACGACGGTTACTTGCCCCGGAAATAAATACCCATCCGACGGAGATACAGGCAGCGACAAGAGCATTCTTGAGGCCTCGGCCGAGCCGGGCAAGATCATGCAAACCCAGGAAGTTCGGTTGAGCTATCACGACAGGAGCGATAACGACGATATGGGCTACGAAATGGACATCATGGGTCAACGATCGAGTTAATGCGTGTGTTCAACACGAGAGATATGCAAGCAACATCATTCGGACGGACCGAGAGTTAGCCTGATAATGAGGCTTATGCTATAACACAACAACGGATATGGGTGATATCAAAACTGTTACTAATACACGAATCATGTACATACGCTCTGGAGTCTGGCGTTCTGAGTTAGAAGGACATAGTAGATACCTTCGTCATCCTGAGCGCTTGGCTTGTCAAACCAGCCACTAGAAATCGAAAATGATACCCCTTGGAATTCAATCTTACTTCTTTCAGAGAACTCGAGTTAAGCGAGATTTCGCTAGATACATTATGGCATAATTGCTGATGCTGATCTGGGGATGCATTTCCCCATGCTCAGCTAACGCCGTGATAGTAACAAGCGGCTTGGCTTAATAATCCTACGCTCCTCACCAACTTGTTTTGGTTGTTGATGTTAGGATTGACACATCAAAATAGCAAATACCATACAGTCAGTAGTTTCAACCAAGTAAGAAAAGGAAGGCAGTGTTATGATTAGGTAACACCAGGTTACACTTCATACTATGAAACATGCATTCAGCTGGTCACACACATGAAACAGCGCAGACAATAGCACAGAATTTCGCTCATCTCTTATGAGAACCAATTCATTGATGCAATCAGTGTATGTTCGCAGTGGAAAGCCTCTCTTTATGGCTATTGCTAAAGCCTTACAACAGCTGCCTATTATAGTCATGATACGATGGGGAGAGCTGAACTGATGTGACTGGGTATGCAATAGTTCTACAGTAAATAGTAATGCGTACCCTACTAGTACGCTCTGCCCCTGCTGGCGTTAGCTGAATACGAAGAGTGTCAGCTTCACCATTCAGTAACAACAGATTTGTAGTAGAACGAACTAACAAGTCGAGCATCTGAAGGAGAGCCTCTGCTCCCTAATGAGCTCTCTTGCTTATTCCCGTCATATTGTACTTTTGTTGAACAATAAAGCAACTCGGGTCATTATGTAGTCCATACTAACCCGATGAACGAAAGGATGAGGATGAGGATGATGGGGCGTCACTCGGACGCTAGTAGCAAAACACCATACCTTATACATCTGTACGTATCCTCCCATTCCATCGGTACAGGATTCTCAGCACAGACAATGTAGAAAACTGGCCAGTACGTTACCGGATGATATTAGAAGATAATAAGACAACATTACAATCCGGATACGAAGATTTTCTTAACGCCATCGTTCCAGCTGATTTCAAAGACCTTCCTTCCCATAAGTCCAGTTTGTCCAAATTCAATGTTTCCTCTAGGACCTTCGTCAAACTTGCTTCTAGAATAGGTAGTTATATTCCTCCATCTAATTCATCGACTGGCTTGTTGTCTAGCCGATCTACTGCCCGCATGGGTTCCACGGGCTAGACCTATGGTCGAACTCCGCATATGCACGGCTCACCGGAATGCACAAGCCCGTCATCACTAGGAGTTCGGAACGAAGCCCGTGGTCCCGCTTCGCTGTGTCAGAATCTCGGAGGTGATCGAAAACGTGAATAGATAGGTATATGCGTAGGCTACTGTATTATTGTTGCGCGAGAGATTCTAAAGCACCCTCCTAGACCTCAAAAGTACACAATGTCCCTTGTCCCAGGCGAGGTGTCGTCACAGTCTGAAAGGTGTGGTCCGGCTCGATATCAACATTGAAGCGATCCTGACCTAACTGGTTTTGCACCTAATTAAGATATTTTAACGTTTTGTCCGTTCACCCGGCACAGATCGATTGGCAACAGCTAGGGCGATCACTAACGTTTTCGCTGGGAACTTATGGTATCAGCCTGCACGGCGAGTCAGTCCCGGCGGACGAATAACCTAATACATACTTCTTGCCTCAAATGTCGCCGAACCTACATATGGTTTGAGCGTCCTTGCGCAGGGAATATCTGTACACTTCGTCAGCAATTTATGTAACTAATATCTGGACCATTGGCATTACATGAATCGGGGTTTGAGCACATGGTTAGACAGGGATACAAATTCAAGCAAAAGCCGGTGAAGTATTGAACCCCTATGAAATTATCGCGTATTGGATGTTAATGATGGCCATTATTGTGCTGCAAAGGGTGCTAACACATTCTTGTTATGTTGTTCAGTCGTTCTCGCAGCAGTCTCATTCGAGGATTCCATCTTATTCAATTAATTTGCTGTTGGCTAGGAATCTAGGTACGAACATCACTTGGCAGTTATCACAGAAAAGAAGTTTCTTGCTTCTCTAAGGGCCTTCTCTAGCAAGAATCTCTAATGAAACCTATTCTGTAACCCGCAGGATACACTAGTCATGCCTATTACCATGTTTCTTACATCAAAACGACTGTCAACAAGTAAAGAGTCCGGTGTGTATCGCGGAGATTTTTCGTTGTGTGAAGGGTTCCGAAAAGCGCCTGTAAGCTAGGCCAGGTCGTATGCGGAGCGCCCATCGTTCTACGCTACCGTAACATTTATTTATCCTACTTTCCCCTCCCATATTTGGAGCTATTCGAAGCCATTTGCAACGCGTGCCTGAGGTTTAAATCTATATATTATACATATAATCATGCATTGGCATGACTCTACGAGGGTCTGTTCGAGGCTTCAACTTCTAGCTAACACCCATCACCCGGCCTCAATAACACAGCGAGTCAGCGAATGCAAAAGCGAAGCCAGATCCAAATAAGCAGAGGGAACCGAGGCGATCGAAAGAGATGATCCGGAGACCCCCATCCGGTTGAATAACCTCATCCAGAAAAGACCACCATACATCGGCCCTGCTTCTAATCTGCAGCAAGGGCTTGAAAGGATGTTCAAATCTCAGGAATCTTTCTGGATGTTGCGGGGGCAATAGAAGACTCGACCTTGGTCATATCAGTGGATGGCCGAAATTACTTCCTTTATGCCAAGTTATACAGGAAAGGCCTTACTGTTATTACCCTCGACTTGGGTACATTTTCCATGGCTGAGAAAGTCAACCGGGATGGACGGGAACGGACGTCTTTGGTGACGAGCTCTTACGATTTCCCGACCGTCCATATTCAAAACACTGGATTCTACCTATTTTTTGCCCCTGGTAAGCTGGCTACAACGCCTGTGCGATGATAAGGATAAACTAGAATCAGGTAAGATTCTAGCAATACACCACCGGCTGTCACAAAGGCAATGTCAAAAATTCCTAGACATATCACAGATGCTACGAGTACCTAGTCTACCAAATGCCTAGAAGAAACTTAGGAGCCGAGTGTTTAAGATGAGACCTAATTTTGCCAGGGCTACAGAATCGCAAACGATATTGGTGATGCTTGAAGCTGGGTTTAGCTGTGCCAAGGGCTTGGAATAATACTAATATTACTAATTCTTCATTCTTCTTACGTGGGACATCTACGGCTTTACACGTGAGCAGCCTCACTTCACCTCACCTCCTTACTTTCATATAATCGTCTCGGGGCCATTGGAGATCAGGAGACTGTATGACAGCTATAACATCTGTTCGTGACCAGTGTCCAACGTGACCAACATGTCTAGATAACAGCACAATATTCCAGAGACTTTGGGCTTGAGAGGGGGAAAAGCTTGCGCGGGTCTCTGAAATCATCTTTGCAAGGGATACAGAGAGCCTCCTGTTCTGTGCCTGTAACATAATGTCGCACAAAAAACCAGGGGTTGAGACGCAAGCTGGCGATACCCTCCTATCCCTGTGTGTTTTTATGCGTCATACCTTCGAGACAAAATGAAGGTTTGCAGACAAAGAGACTCTCCGTTTTCGGCTAGATAACCATTGCGAGGATGGTGTCGGAGACCTCCATACAACAATGAGTATCTATTACCGATCTCAGGTAGAAAGTCCCTATGGTTGTGAAACCGTGAGTCATAATACCGATGTTGCCCTACGTATCCTCTCGTCCAATCAGGTTTTATCGAAACTCGTAACTCGTAACTTGACACCGAGCACTCTAGGGGTCGATTGTAGTGAATTCGTGACAGTGATGAATTAATCCTGAGATTGCCTATCGCTGTTTCACTCGCGCTTGCTTGTGCAGTGAAACCACAAAGGACACGTAGAGGAGAGAATGGGTATATATCAGAACTCATTCATAGCCAAATAATCCTTGACATTGCTAAATATGCTAGCGCGGGTTATGATGGGAATGGAAGAACTGGCCCGTTGATCGTTCGCCTTGTGTACAGGGAAACGGGAAAATAAAATATGTAGAAACAGGACTGAATACTAGGTGAACATGAACGGAGGATGGACTGACCTTGTGCGAGAGAAACCTTCGCGCATACACACATATGAGCTGGTCATTATCAGTGTTGCGTTAACTTAGCAACTACTTATGGACTTAGTCGCAAATAATCTAGAAAAGGAGAAGAAGAAAAAGACAAGAAGAAAACGTACAACACCGAGGATTCGCTGGTCGTCACCGACCCAACTACTAATTCGGCGCTCTCTAGCTTATCTATGGGAGAGCGGACGGGATCCCGAGTTTTCCAGAGACTATGGTCGTACGTGACAGAACCACATGCTGTGACAATTCAAGTACGGCTACTTTCTGGCAATTCAGAAAGGGGGCGGCGGGCTTTAGACAACATACGTCGTTAGACGTCTTCAGAATGAAGTCAAGTCAGTCGGCGCAGATGATGTAGTCAGTCGATAAACTCGCAGCTTCAGCCGCATCGGAAAAGGGAAAGCGTTATCATCTCCGATGATGTTGCGATGTGGTGTGCTTAAAGATCATGACGTGGTTTGAGTTTGCGTCACCAGTTTTGAGCCGCAGCGACGATCATGCTTTGACGTGCCGACAAGCGAACGCCAACATCGGGTCGAGGATTGGCATATTCATGCCAAGCGAGCCAAGCATACGGTTTGCTTATCTCATGAGACAAGAGCACGATATTCTCGTCAAAGTTGAGTGTGGTGGTGTGCTGATTACATCACTCGAGCATCCAGATCTATAGATTAGAGTCGAAAATTGTGGATAGCGCATCCAATAGCTTAGCCGATCGATTTTAAACCATTATGCTATGAAGGGGAATGCGGCTAAAGAGATCGACGAGCGGGCCTCTATCGGGTAGCGCACCTTGCAGAATTGCAGTTAGTTTAACACCACATCCGAGCAGAAGTGACCCTGCCAAAAAAAACCACAATCCTCACAAACATTGTTTCAAAATCAGAATCAAATAAGTGGAGAAATTAGTAAGATCTTGTAGGTTCTTGAAAATCTGTTTTCTCTTATTTATTTATTTATTTTATTAGAAATTGACTAGGTAGGGAGTAGTGTTTGGCAGGTTTAACGGCTTGAGTGTAACGCCCCATGATGACAAAAATGGTGACAAAATTCAGGGAGTAGAATCGCTATGAAGGGTCATCCCGCGCGCCATCTACGTAGACAACCCACGGTTGGATTTATGTTATTGGCTGCCGAACTCGCCTAACGGCCAGCCGCAGCCGTCCACAAAAAGTGGAGGCCAGGGCGTTCTTGGTAACACGTCGGGTCTTGGCCGGGTTTTAAGGTGCTGCAGCGTGAGCGAATCGTTTCGGGGCTATCAACACTAGACGACTCAAGACAGCCGTAACAGCCCCATCCGACGATGGTGCCGCGCGCAAACGGGCTCGGCTCTGGCGCCCAAGGGATCACGATTGGGACGTTTGTCGCCAATTGTCGCGGTTGCACACACACGCCAAACCGATGTTATGACAAGTCGTCCTGGACCCCTAAGCTTATTTTCGGACCCTGATTCCAAAACACAAGCAAGGCGCCCCGGATCACTCGGATGACGTATAGTCATGAGGCCACCAAAAGTCCGCCCTCACCGTATAAGTTTCGTAGGTGTGCAGCCCTTTGTTCACAATGAATCTTCTCGTCTAGGTAAGCTTTGGCAAGTGTGTGAGGTGCGAGCAGGTTCTCTCTCTTTCTTTTGGGGTTTCAAGATTCCATCCAAACATCAGTCGGTCGGCCTCATTCAGCTACACGCAGCTTTTCGCAGTTCCTGTTCGATTATAGCCGGGAAGTCAACACGCTGGCATAATCCGTCTCCGCTCTATAACAAAGAGATACCATAAGAAGATAGATATATCACAAACACAAGCCCCACAAAAAACACAATGGCCGGCTTCGAAAGCACTCTCATCACCGCGATTGCTGCGAGTATCGCCTCCGTTCTGGTATTCCTTGGACTTGTCATCGCACTCGCCCTATACTGGACTAGCATTGCTCGTCGTATAGCTCCCAACCGGTTCGCCGAACCCATGAGCGAGAAGTCGTGGCCATCATCACGCAGTTCTGCAGAGACCGACTCAGCTTTGATGTCTTCAGCGGGGTCCACGCTCACATCTTCACCGAGGTCATCCAAAATATCCAATGAGCCAGTTCTCCCAAGAGCCATCCTGAGGTGATAGTCATCTATGACATCACACCATGAGTCAATCACAACTGGCCAAATTTGACACACGACGACTATAAGACGACACATTATTCGTTTTCTTTTATCTGGGGTACGATATATAATGATTGGGAATCGGTTTGCATAGCAGGCGTTGGGATATTTTCTGCATATCGAGCATTTACACATTTGGGCGATTCGAATACAGGCGTTTCGGATACAGGTGCATACACATTTATAGAGGCCTATGAGGGTCCACGCCTTCACGGTCGGAACATAGATTACGAGAGGGAGGTACGTGTGTGACGTATCCTCGGGTCACAGCAAGATACCCAATTCATTCCTTAGCACTAGAGCATGGGCTGGATAGGCATTCTGAACAGTTAATATATTTACTGAATGCCTAATACGTTGCATTCACGTCGTGCTAAATGTTCAATTAAATAGTGATGACGCATTGTAGTGTTCGTTGTGTTCAAATTAAGTATGGAAAACATGACCGAAAGATATCCTGTCTAGTTGGAAAACAAAATTTGAGAGACTTGGTGTTTCGGTCCTATTTCCAAAGACGAAAAAAAGTCCGCTACCCAACACGTGCTTATTCACTAGACTACCGGGATACGCTGTGCGTGGATGTATGTCGAATGATGCGGCACGAAAGTCTATCAACAGCTTCGTAGGTCTATGTAGACAACACGTTGACGGGTCAAGACATACTGTGAAAAAAACGATCAAGTGAAATTTGAACTCAATTTCTTATTAATGACTATTATATCGTTGATACCACTAATAGTGACAATTTCAACCTTTATACGCTCCTCTGCTCTAGTAACCCCGTTGTTGATAGTATTCATACATATTAATCATAATCAGTCTCAGGCCACATGATCTTCAGAAACAGAAATTGCTTCCGTAACCTAACATGATAAACCCATTATAGTACCCTTCACACTCTATGTATCTCGCGCTCTACAACAAGGCGATAGCGCCAAGGAGTCCGGCAGCAGCAGCAGCAGCGCCTCCGAGGATGGCAGTGGGCATGGCAGCAGCACCTGTAGGAACCGAAGACGAAGCACCACCGCCATTAACACCAGTCGACGACGGCGAAGGCGTGCCCGTTACGAAAGTGGTAGTGCCATTAGAGGCGCCACTAGGCGTGCTGGTACCCGTGCCGATAACTGTGCTGGTAGTTGTACCGGTAGGCGCACACAGCGGGCCCGTCTGAGCGGCGAATGAGTTGACAAGCGACGTGTAGGCCGCGCCCTCGGCGCCGGTGGCCACGCAGTTCGTGATGACGGCATCGATGGCCGAGCTCGAGGCGCTTACGTAGCTAATCACCTGAGTAACGTAGGCGTCGAAGTCGCTCTGCAGCGACGAGGGGAGGTTCGAAGAGAAGTCGCACACCTGCGTCGCGATGGCGAGGGGGTTTGCGTCTGTTGCCGTGGCGCTCTGGGCTACGCCGCTGGCGTAGCTCGTGATGGCCGAGGCGAGCTGTCCGTCGGGTGTCGGGGCGCCCGCAATGAGACTGATGTATGATTGTGTGCATTGGGCATCGTTGCTCTCACTGCTGCTCTGCGCTACTGAGGCTCCTGTGAGCAGGGCCGCGGACAGGAGAGCTTTGCTATTGTACATCATTTTGAAACGAAGTCCGTTAACTGTATTTATTGGTGGTTCGATATATATGGTGGTGCGTTCAAGCGTGGAATTCGACTTTGACGAGAGAAGTACGGTGTGATAGCGGATACGCACAATACGGGACGAACTTGACACATAGGGATACTCATTATATATATGCTACCTGCCTCGTAATTAATGGGCTCGAAGGCGATATTGACGTCCTACTTGTCTTCCTGTTGGTTACCACGACGTAAAACCTCTTTGCTCAGCCCCAGCTCCTTCGTGTAAATTATACTGTGCGCTATAGACTGTGTGCACTGAAGGGTATCCTCTAATCCTATTCCGGCAACATGTATTGGCAATGCGAGCCTTTGATTCGTTCGATCCCAATTGTGAGAGCTAACGTGGGCTTATGGGACCCTTGTTCGCAATTCTGACGTGACCCCAGCCCAATTCGACACAACTCGTGGTTCAATTCGTATACCTCCTCTAGGGTCTGGAATGTTAGCGCAGTGACAAGACAAGGATTCGACATGGTAGCCCTTGGAATATGAGCCAATCATAAAATTAAAAAATTATCTACGACCCACATAATACGGGGGTTTTAGAAAACCACAAGGGGAGTTGAAGCTAACATTCAGAAGCCCATGTAAGCTGCTAACCCTTGCCCCAAGAAATGTCAGTTCTAACCACTATTTTTCCAAGGACGGGCATGACATCCTTTTAGTATCGAGCCTGAGTATTCTAGGGGGCCTGGTATAAATTTATACCTGATTTAGTAGAATATGGGGCAAGTAGCACGCTAACATTCCAGACCCTAGAGGAGGTATACTTGAAACCACGATACTCCCAGACCACGCTGTGGCATACTGAAAAAGTGTCTTTTGTCTTGGAATCTAGCAGATTTAGAAACCTTACTGATTTGGTTGTATCTACGTTGGTTCATTGAAGTCAAAGGACATCCAATACCCCACAATTAGCTATAATTAGGATGACGTCAACAGCCACTTTCCATCGATTATATCCACCAAAATCATGGCTTAGGACAGGTATGACGGATACAACTATAAGATCGGCCTGGCCTCCGGGCACAGCATTTTATTTTTGGCAAAGCCGCTGAGGTGTTTCGGTTGGTCGGCACGCAGGATCTACGGCACCTAGCACATTGGTTGTGGCTGAGGCAGCCGAGGCAGCACCATGCAAGCCATGTTTTAGCTCTGTGCCGTGCGCCTCGTTGCCTCGTTAAACGAGAATGACGTTTTGCCTTACTTATTAGGACATTCTTATACATAATAGTGTGCAATAGGCCCCGATTCGTCTTTATGGATCGATCGTATTGCTGGTGGTATTATGTACTGTGCCGTCCAAAGCTGACGCGTCCTTCGTCTAAGTGGTGCAGCATGAGATTCTGCGATGACAAGGCACCCAATATTGCTATTATCTATGAACATCCAGAATGGACCAAGGTGTATAGAATTATTCCAGTGCCCTTAAACAGCAGTATCCTGCGACAACCCCTTTATAACATCCGTTTCTAACATCGTGTTTTATCATCTTGTGCGATGGCGCCTTGGAACCCGCCAAGATGCTTCATTGACGTATCCGCCCCTCTTCGTGAATACGGGATCGTAAACGTGTACCAAAAACCTTAAAATGTTACCCTAGGGTTATATTCCTCCCACGGTACCAAGATCTGACGGCTCCTCTAGGATAATGGTTATCTGGGTAGCGATTTCGGGTAGTATTTCAGTCTGTGGTATTGAGCATGTCAATGCATGCCTGGTCTATGTAACGTAAATGAGCCTGATGCTGGCCAGGTAGGAAATAAGCTTGGCCAAGACTGTGTAAGTAGACGAACATACGATACCTATGCCAACCCCCGCCACAAGACTGAAGCGAATGAGACTCACCTATCAATACAGTAGACATAAGCAACTTTAATGGATACGAGGTCACGCCTCTAACAATCTTCTGCAAATCATCATGGAAATATGAGTTATACACACTCTTTTCGCATCACTAATCTAGGTAGTAGTATACTGTCTTCATTGACACGCCATCGCCATTGATATACGCTCTTCTCTTGTCCTCTTCTTTTGATGTCAACCTTCCTCATTCTGCCAGCCCTAATATAGGTACAAATAAGTACTAAGGTGTTAAACATTATGCATACAAGTTCGAATAAAATCTCCATGCCATGATTCAAGACAATATACAAGAATGGCAATGGGGTGTGGCCGGGGAAATGATATACCAATGCCCGGTACTAATCCAGGGACAGTGTCTGTTGTTATAAGCCAAAATTAAAAGAACGCCATCCCGCGCTCGTAAATGCTCCAAAAAATATATATGTACTAATTATGCGCCGTCCATGATGGGTTTATTGTGACTCAGTTACGATTGGAGAGTCCTAAACCGGTCCTCGAAGGCTTTGATTTTTTCTGCTTCCAGTGCCTTTTCGAGTTTCCGTGTCTGGTTTATGGCAGCTTCGCGTTCCTCTTGCAGTTGGAGGACTTCTATTTGGGCAGTGTTCATACGCCCAACCACCTGCTGCATTTCAGCGTCGGCATCCATTAGCGCATTCTCCAGCTCCGCCACACGAAGCTTGAGATTGTCGACCTGAGTCTCCTCGGACACGTTCATCGCCGGCCCAGAACGCGTAATACTAAGGCGCGGTGACAACGCACCTGGGGCTGTGAATAAAGGTGATAGTGGAGACTTGGCTGGGAAAGTGCGTGGGGAGCGAAGGCCACCACGGAGCCTGGTCAGCTGTGCATTTTGGCTTTCTTTAAGAGCCGACACTTCTTCCTCGTGACGAGCTACTCTGTCTTCTGATGCGGCTTGTGCTGCTTCTAACTTCTCCTCCAGAGAACGTAGATGCGCCTGCAAAGATGTAATCTTCTCTGCATTGGCCTTCTGGCTAGCATCTCCTCGTGCCACAGTGTCCGCTATCCGTTGGCGTAATTGCTGGTTCATCGACAGTTGTTGTCGAACCTGGATGGCGAGTTCTTCAACACGACGTGCTGACTCCTGAAGTTCGTCCGCCAGCGCCTTTTCTGATGCAAGGTAGGCCTGCTCGCCAGCCTTAAGGGAGGCAAGTTGCTCTTTGTAGGATTCAGCCTCAAGTTGAGCAGAATCACGCTCTGAGACAACCGAAGACAGAGCAATCTCTAATCTTTGCATGGCCGTCTGAGTCTTCTCATCGCTCACGGCGCCATCTTCCAAGTTCTTGATGCGTTGCACAGAGTCCGCGTAAGCCTTCTGGAGATCATGATACGCAGCCATCAGAGATTCTGACGTGACAGGTGCCGCAAATTGGTCGCTACCGCTGCTCAGTCGCGCGAAGGCTGGAGTTATGAGAATGTCTTTATCCTCGAGAAGCTTGCGTAGGTACTGAACTTCTTGCTCCGCTTTGTCAAGATCCATTTTCAACCCAGCGAGGCCTTTCTCAACCTGCCATTTCTGATCCAAAGCCTCCTCGGCTCTACGGCGTAACACAGTAATTTCAGCCCGAAGATTACCGATCTCTCTTTGGAAGCCGGCCTTATCTGGTGAGGTCAAGAGTCGATCACGTTCCATCTCAAGAGCGTGAATCTTCTTCTGATTCTCGCGGTTCTGATGCTCCTGTCTTTCGAGTAGATTTTTGAGCGCACGATGTAGGGCGTCACGCTGTTCTTCAACATCCTTCAGGCGTTCCGAAAGTTGATCACGAGACTCTGAAGTCTTAACTGTCTTCGACCTTGTGAGGCCTGACGGTGGTCGCTGAAACCTGAACGATGAACGCGAACCTGGGCCACCAACAGAGTTAGAACGAGAAAGCGGCGCACTCGTGGTTCCACCTTCTTCGGAAATGCTTTCCATTTGGACCTGCTTCAGGCTGGAGTTTTCACTTCTCAAATTGTTGAGTTCTTGCTGCATCTTGGTAGATTCGTACGTCATCTTCTCAAGCTCGGAAGCCTGGCTCTCGAGACCCTCTACACGAGCCCGAAGCTGTGGGACGACCTCGTCTCGTAGATTATCTCGTTCATTGGAAGCATCCTGAAGCTCTCCTTTCAGCGCAGAAAGCAAGTCCTCGAAGTTATCCTTGACTTGTCGTTCCTCGGAAAGCTTCCGTCGTAAGGTTTCACAGGTCGCCTCCAGCTCTTTCAGGCGGTCGCCGACATCGGCGCCATTGATCGTGTTGAGATCAACCTGCGATGCCTTGATTGACAAATCTCTGATTTGCTCATCCATCTGCTGTCGTCTCAACCGTTCATCTTGAAGTTTGGTTGTAAGTTCAAGTCTGAGTTGGGCCTTTTCCTGCTCTGATCGCCGTTGGATCCTCTCAACTTCCTCCCGGGATTGGTCGTATTCACTAAATTTCGCCGAGCTGTACCCTGAGTCAGAGAAATAGTCACTAGTCCTCTTATTCCCATTGACTGCCAAGTTTTCCTTTTCTGCCTGTAACCTATCCACCATATCTTCTAGATCCATCTCGCGGCGAATTGATGCCGCTAGCTCGGCCGAGATGGCCTTCAATTCATCCTCCATTTCGTCGATTTCAGCAGGGTCCAGTGACCTGATAGATGGGATAGCCAGGTAGGATTCGCGATACTCTCGAGAATTATGGCTGTCGCGTTGCGCCTTGCCGGCTTCAAATGATGATTGTGGTCCGACTGTGGTGATTGGGGACACATCTGGTTGGCTACCGGACTTAGAGAAGTTGAAGGGGGAGGGCAAGGGAGAGTATGCTTTCTCCGAAGACTCAGTAGTAGGCGACGATGTCCAACCAAAGAAGGTGCCAAGTCTGGAGGAGCCTGGGGATTTAGGCAGCGGTTTGTCTGTATTAGGTGTCTTGATCTCGTTACTATTTGTTCGAATTAAAGTCGTTTTTAGAGACGCTTCGTCCGATTTAAGCGTCAAGTGCTGTGGTAATGTCTTGCGTGAGACGTGCAGAGACATATTATGGTTAACGGTCCTTGGGCTGATATTGCTGGACGAGTCAGAGTTATAGCCATCCAAAATATTATCGTTCAGGGGATCCTCGTCTGCATCAGCCAATAGATCGTCATAAAGCGTCTGGTCGTCGGACTGCGACGATGTTTGATCAAGAGCTGCAGGGTGGCTGTCCCGGAGACCTGGGTGTTTGATTTCAGCCGCTATGACACCCAAATCGGTGTTTCCTGAAACAGAAACGAGGGAGTGCTGATTTTCGGGAGATATCCTGGTTAAAATGGGATAGATTAGCATCGCGCTTTTTCCGGGTCTCGTGTAGCCAGGCCACGTTTGGATCGCAGACTGATGAGACAATTGACTCACTCTTTGTCGTGATTCGGTAACGCGCTGTCACTTGCACCTGGCGCGGCCTTTGTTACGGGCTGCCAGCGGGCAGGAGGGGGCCGAGACACAGACTGGACCTGGACCTGGACCTGAGGGAACTCGTAGACGGTAGGGCTGTCCACAGAGAAGGAGCGGTCATATCTCTGCTCGGGCCGTCGCAAGGTCTTCACGACACTAGCCAGGTGCTCGCCCGACGAATAGCGCGTGGCAATGGACGAGGCCGTCGACGACAAAGGCTTGCGCCGAATCGGTTGGGATGCCGGGCTGGAGTTACGGCCGTTGAGGACAAGTCCCTTTGTGTTCCTGGAACTCGAAACAGGTGGTGGTGGTGGTGATGCCGACACCGACGCGCGGGGATCCAGGGGTAGCGGTTTGTCTGCGTAGGACGGAAAGGTGGGAAACGGGAAGCCAGGAGTTGAGGCACTGGAGGTCTCAGAAAGAGCAGACAATGACGGGTGATGGTGGTGATGGTGGGTGGTGGCTGCCGAGGCCATGAGGGGCGGCTGCTGGAAGGGAGGTATATCGGCAGACATTGTCTCCTCTTCTCTCTGTCTCCCGTATCTTGGGGCCTTGTATCCCTTGTCTATACGCGCATAACTAACCACTTTTTTGAGTCTGGAACTTGGAACTTGGAATGCGAATAGTAGGCACGTCCGTAGTCTGATTGCCTACTTAGGCACTCGGACCGTTACTCGAAGCCAAGGGACTGTATCAGGGCTAAGATCCAGGACCGGCAGGGACTCGAAATGAATTGAAATGAGATAACTCAATTCGATACTCACGACCACCAACTACCTACGACGGCATGAACTCTCAGAAAGGAGAAGAAGATCGGGAGTGCACAATCTACAGAAAAAAGGGGGGGCCAACAGCGTCGATAGCGTTGCAATCGGCCATTTAGTGAAAATTACAACCAACCAATTGCCCTGTGCTGCTAAGTTAGTGGCTCGAGTGGCTTTCTCCATGGAGCCGTAGCGAGCATGTCATCCAAACTATCCCCGGTTTTTCCCCTGGCTTGGCTTTGTTAGTGGCTGTTCGCGAAGAGACCCTTTCATTGAGCTAGACTTAGTTGGCTATACTACCCTGTCAATTGCCCCGTCTATAACCGCTTTTGTCCATTCGCAATCTTACTCTTATCGCCGCCCTGCACCTTAAACCTCGGGGGGTATTGTTAACCAATCATCTCGTTTCGTTTTCACCTGTAGTATGCAGGTACACGCGCTACTCTATGCGCGTGCCGTTGCACTCGGGCACCAATGAGGAATTGATCTTCGATCTGCTTTACATAAGTAGAGATTCCTGATTCCTTCGACACAAGATCATCAATTTGAATTGCCTCTGGGGATTTAAATGGATTACTGTATGCTGCTTCTCCTGGTTATATAGTACTGGGTTACAGAGGTACGTTTTGTGACCGACACTGAGCAGGAAGGGCTATTGCAACACCTAATTTATATGTACATATTAAGGTATGCTTATTTCGCTAGATGTAAGTGCAATAACGCCACATTTGAATACCTTGGCTCAATGGCAGACGGGATGGCGCGCGGCTAGTTAGCCAAGACTTTGGCGTCCGGTTCGAACTTACTGAGTATATAATGTTGCATATAAAGGTAATGCAGCAAAGGATTCCAATGTGCGAGAGTAAACATGTGCACATGAAGGATTTATTCAGTATACTATACTGCAAAGCGCTGTTTACTACGAGGTCTTTGGCAACTTTGTAAGTCACGTTGGCATGCAGTGCTGCGGAACACATCACCACGGCAAGCGCCGTCTGAGAGCATCTCAGTCAACCAACAACGATTTGCCGACGGAGCCGCATCTCCTGCAGGATGCTGTGCACCCAAGTAAGTATGCCAATCCGAACTAGGGTCAAGAGAATGAACTAAGTTTAAGCGCCCACTCACACACATATGGGGGGTCAGGGCGGGATAGCCAACCAGCTCACAGTCTGTAAGATGCCCAATGCAGATCAGTAATCAGACGCTTTCGCTCACCGACATCTACCTAAGTTAGAGACATTCGTTGCTTAATATGATAAAAACTGTGGGTTCACTCAGCACCTTTTACATTATTCAATCAATCGTCCTTCGTCAGAGGAGACGCCATAAGTCACGTAACTGTTACAAGCTCCGTTCAAATCCCGTAGGTTCTTAATGTAGTCCCATAAATTGGCCTTTAGGCTACTTAATAGAGAGTGCCGCCATAGACCATTCAGCATTCTTGATTGATTTAGAATAGCCTCGAAGCACAGCCCTCAAATCCTTGTAATGTGCCATAGTGAAATGCGTGCAGACGAACTGATGAGAATCGCCCTGACAGATACTGAAGGCCCTGAAGGGCCTGGAAACCTAGGTATATCTCTGGTTGCAGTGCTGTGATCGCGAATACAATATAACCAGCATCATCGAGATGTATCTAGGTAATCGAAACCACGAGTAATTTGTCCACCTGATATCCAAGTATCCAAGATGAATTCGCCATTGGTCAGCGCCCGATACACAAAAGAGAGATAAAAGTGAGGTTTCTATAGACTATTGCTCTTAACTTGTCAGAGGGTCAGACCCAGAGTAAATCTGATTCATTAATAGAGCACTAACAAGTCAAAGTGTGATCAGATCTATGTTCAACAACTCCAATTTTATGAAGTCGCCCTGGATTCCATAGCCTTGAGAACTCCATAGTGTTATTTGTCTGCATCGTGTGATCGTTGTTGTTATACAATATATTTTCGATGGCATTGTGAATCCACTGATAACAAATAATTCATTGTACACTAAGATCTAGTATTGTGATGTCCCACCTATAAGACGAGAAACGCAACTTATATATACGGAGCGGGCTAATTAAGGTGTTCCTAGTTCCCTTACGCAGTGACAACGTTGTTCATCATGCCCACAGTTGGCTCTTTAACGAGATCCGGGCATTTCGTGTCAGGATCTCTAGTATGGGGGGACGTATAAACTCCGTTGTCGAAGGCGTCTATCCATCTTCGTGGCTTAGTATCTGGCTAGATTTACGTGATCGTTATATTCAGGTTCGGTTATTTCCTGACCTATGCTTATCTGTCCAACCCGGTAGCTATTTCATCCCTACTTAGCCTCAAGCCTTGGTATTTCGCGTAAAATTAAGACAGTGGTAGTTAGTTTTGTAGGGGTAAGTATCTAGATAGCCACATTCAACTTCTATCAACATCGAGCAGGCGATGTGAGAAGGAATAAATCAAGATATGTTCTCCTGGAAATTAGCAAAAGATTTCCATCCGTTAACATTCCACATAAACTTATACACAAATACTCTATCAGACTCTATAATACCCACAGTAAATATGTCTCGGCCTGAAATCAGGATTGCTAAGCATCAATACTATCCTATATATACCTCATTTGGGTATCCATAATCTTGTTAACTCCTGCTCCATCCATATAATATCATATCACCATATTCTTCAGTAAAGATTTCCAACATGGAACTTGGAACTGCGAAAGAAGAAGAAATGAGGAAGAAAAAACTTTTCATAGGCATGCTACTCTTCATTCTCTTGCATCGTGACTATCCGTAGAATACCCACTAAACAATTGTGCCCAAGCACCAGAGGAGATATGTAACAAAGGCTAGGTATCTAGGGCTTGGAAAGGGTCTTCAATATTGCAATAATATTCTTGGGCATCAAGGAGACCATACAAGTCTGGCTTTCTCCCCTTCAGCCCTCGCGGCGAACCTAGGTCTATATACACGAACAGCTTCGCGCTTGCTTGCCTCAATAATTCAGGTCCTGTTTCACAGCATCATCAAACAAACACGAGCAGCCGAATATTTCAAACCCCGAACAGTTCGAATGCCGAATTGCGCATTGGTTACACGATGTTGCCAACCTCAGCCACAGGAAGTTGCCAGTGGCTGGTCCGTGTGACAAGATACTTGAATCAAGATAGTCTTGTAGGACGTCAAGGCTGACTTGATCTTGATTCGATTAGGTGGGATCTATGAATTATAGGTCTAAGTAGTCTCGCTTTTCTCTACCTATTTAGAACCCGACTTTGCTATCGTACTGCCGGCTGTTTCGGCGTACGACGAGAGATTAGATAATGCGAGTAAGTCTAAAGTTGGAATTTCATACAGAGTCTCGCAGAGTCTCGCACTCACATGACTATGTAAAGAATCCACAGGTCCAAGTCTCGGGCACTTGTAACAATAATCTTGTAGTATTCGAGCTATTCTAGACATTCGGTGATGTCACGACCTCTGAATACTGATAGCAACGTAGGGGTAAGTCTTGAATACTTGTTGTCGCACAAGGAGCTCCAACTACTACATCTTCAGGCTAGAGATCCATATACAAAATGCCCTCTTTGTTCTGTCACTCTAGGTAGGCGGTATGCAGCTTGTAGGTATCGCGAGAGTCTGACAGGTGAAACTTGTATCTTAAAGTGATTATAAGAAATGGTTGTGCTCAAGGGTCTGGAGGATTTAAATTGTAACAACGTTTTAGGACTTCAGGGGGGCCGTGAGGATCCTATCTCCTCCATGTCCAATTAAGAGATTCAGTGTTTGTACATCTAAATAGCCTCAGTTGTGTCTGCCGTCCCTTCGCTTCTAGTTGCTAGCCTTTATAGATATGGTGCACATAGTTTCGCATTCGCATAATTATGTACACGATACGCAGGTCTCCAGTCATAGATTTAATCTGTTAGTGCGTATCACGCTAACTGGCCAGTCTTACTGCAGATTCATGCTGTCATATACTGTTACGATAGCTGTTTCGACAGCTCTGGGAGCATTTAAGATGATACATCTATTGGAACTTTATCGGAAGTCACATAGTCCATTAATATTTAACTCTACCCTCATAGAGGGAGGAGATATCCTTGTATTGTCTGTATATGTCGCCCGTCTCCGAATGATAGGATTACAGTATAATTACGATAATCCGTAGCACGGCCGTCTCCCAGACCAGATTTGTCAAAAACTAACTATGAATGTGAGGGTTATGATGGTATTCGCGAATATAGACGACAATATCAAAAAAGCACGGGGTTCATTGCTTGCTGGTCATCACAAGGCAAGGCAAAGCGCAGACTCACAGAAGTAGACAAAGAGACTTCGTATACACATCTAGATAGCCCCTGCGGAGATAGTTTCAGAGAGATTCGTGCAAAAACAAGATACTGGCAGATAGTTCCTCCCTCGTAGATATACTTAAGTTTCCTCATTACATTCCACCGTCGCGATTTAACAATGGCCTATGATCGGGGCCTAGAATGGCACTCGGGCTGCAATCATCTTTTAGAACGTCAAGGACCTAAATTTTCATACAGGGTCTCATACTCGCATGTCTGTATACATGACATACAAATTCCAGCTCAAGTCTCGGGTATAATCGGAGTCCTCAAATACTCGACCACAATCCCAAAACAGAGCAGAAGAAAATACCAATTACAAAAGCCATATACTCACCAGTCTAAGCATATAGGACATGCCATATTGCATTTATAGCCTTACACTTTTGATACAATATATTCACGCGACGTTTATACGGCGATAACGCTATATCAGGGGGTAAAGTTCACGCATGGGAAATCTTTGTTGGGAGATGTTATATATGATCCTTATTAACAAATAGCTTCAGGTACAATCGAGCAGAAACCAACGTAATCCTTCTTGGATACCATAAGGTCTAGAACCCTGATAGGCCTCCATATGAGAAGTTAGAGCCTCCCGGGCCTATGTGAGGCTCTTTTGGCAAGCGTCCACTACACTAAGCACAAGGTCCATTAGTTATACCCAAGCATGGGGATCGATTTCTCATGACTGGCTAGACTCGTTCCTGCTGCGAACAAACCTGTTCGTTCTAAAGAGAAGACAAAAGTCGTACGATAAAGGGGACAAGAAGTATGCGAATCCTGAAAGATGGACGGCTCCGGCCCGAGACTAAACAATGGTAGGAGCTTCTTGGTATGGGTTAATTAACATGGCAGCAGATAAACTTCCGAGAAGATGTTCGCTTAACTACGCTATGTTAGCCGCATACATTTGAAGATAACAGACTTTTAGTTACTTCGAAGGCTGTGGTTAACTCGAGCTTGCGGAATAGGTGGATAACCTACGGGCACTACCATACGGTGCCCGATGCTACGCTTTCCGAGCTATACGGTAGGTAGCACTAATGTGGGTATACGCACCTCCGGCACTGTGCGGCCGTCTGCCGCGTGCTCCTCTTTCCTGCAGTAGATCCAGAGGACGATGTTGACGCAATAGCTTATTATCATGTCTATTCAGAAGACATGAAGAGAAGCAAGAGCCAGAAAGGCACCAGCAGCTAAGAAAGACGCTCGCTGAATACGACGCCGCTGGTACGAAACCGAGCTATCGTGAAGAGTTTCCCGTAGGTGCTACGATACTTCAAATAGGAATGAGCAGCAACCACGCTATAAGTTCAAGCTCCGGCACTTGCATAATCAGGGTCTGAATCATATCCTCCCGGGCTGGCTAGTGAATTCAACAACACGGGCCGTTCTATCATTAGAGCCTTTGAGATTTCGAGATCATCCTTCAGAGTTTCTACCTTCGTGGATTTGTTGCCTCAACGGGGCTGGATTAAGGTGCCAAGAGCACAAGACAATAGTTATGGCTTCGTTATTAGAAGTTAAGTCACAAACCGACGAAAAACAGACCAAGCGCAATTGATAGCAAGGAGCACACAATTGGCCTCGCCGTGCCCCCCGGACAACTCAACAAGGTCAATCCATGATAGAATTGATGATATTATTATCATTATCGGTCTTATTGTTTGCCCTAGGGAGAACCAGAGGATGCAGAATCCAGGAACGACTCCTGAAGTTGTAGCCTCAATTGTATTTCAAAAAATTATCGCAGTAGGATTACTGTTCTAAATTCAGGAGAACCAACATTTTTAGCCGGCGCAACGCCGGCTCTACAGCGGTATTTATCATTGTCGCTAGCGAGGCTAGTATCAGGCATAATTCAAAGGAAGATTGACCTGTCTAGACTCCTACTTGTTTAGATGCTAGCAATTTGACTAGCGACGTAACTAGACTTAGTGCTACGGGATTTTCAATCCGTGGCATTAATTAGAAACCTATTTTGTCTACAGATCCGAAACAGCTAATGGCTAGTCCCTATTCTTGGCCTTTGCTAATGCATCTACATTAAAATTGACCGTTGTATTTATTCTATTCCTCTAAGTGAATGTTGTCGACTAGGAGCGTAAGGGAAAATTGAGGCCATGGGTAATGCCTCTCTAGACTATCTTGTGATATTTGATTAATAGTACATTAGTGTATATACATCTGTCGTTCATATTAGGTGGCGTCGGTTTCATCACCTTAACTTCTCCACCTCGACCGATGCGAGGACATATGAAGCGGATCCGAGGACGCTGTTATATAAAATGGGCTGGCCAACATAATACTATACCCAAATGATTAGGCAACTGAACAGCAGTTATAGTGATTGGGTTCGATGGGGAAGGAGACTCACCTCGTAAGACGCTGTCGAGTTTAAGCTGCATACAGCCACGGTTCCGTTCCAGCCCAGAGTTCCGTCTGCGTTTTCAACCACGAAGTGATCGGTCAAGTATTTCTGGGCACGAGCTCCGACTATTGCCGCTGCCGGAACCAATTTCTTTGGCAAGTATCCCAATCGGGCTCCCTTCAGTAATGAATATGAGAACATGGCGGTGGCGCTAGATTCGATGTAGTTTCCAGCTCTTCCAGGCTGGTCTACAATCTGCCACCATCCTCCCGTTCGCGGGTCGACGGCTTTGAGCACGGCCGGCATCAGATTTTCAAACTTGTCCAGTAGTGACGCTTTGTACTTGGAGGGAGCCTTATTTTTTTCTAGGATCTCGATGGTATCCACTAAGGCCATCGTGTACCAGCCAAGACTTCGGCCCCAGACATAAGGGCTAGCGCCCGTTACTGGGTCGGCCCATACGGCCGTGCGTGATGCGTCGTATCCGTGAGAGAGCAATCCGGTCGTGTTATGCCTAGTGTGGCGCCAAAGAAGATCAAATTGAAGAAGCATATCATCTAAAGACGCAGTGTTGTTGCTACCCGGTCTCGTGAGCGAGTAGAGGGTGTAGAACGGGGCCAGCGAATACATTCCATCCAGGTAACTCCAGTAGGGATACACGAAGTACCATAACCCGCCCTCTGAATTTCGGCGATTCAGATTGATGCTCTCGCGTAAAGCATCTGCCGCAACACGATACAACGAGCCCTTAGCGGTCGAAAGAGCCAAGAGGGCATTTCCGTTAGACAGCCGGTCCATAGGATAGGTCAATGAATCGGTGAGGGCATTTGACAGGAATGGAATAGTAGACGTAGCGCTCACTCGAACATACTGTCCGTAGGTGGCTGCTGAGGCGGGGTCATGAGCAGACAGTGCAGTGAAGGCTTTCTGAACAATGCCGGCTTGCAAGGCTTCAGACGCCCCTCCCAGCCCCGTGAAGACGCCCTGGCCGCGGGCGATGATACTTGATGCCATCCGCTGAGAATACTTGGTCTTGCACTCCTCCTCTGCTGCCGGGGTCGCCGCGGCTGCTGTAGCTGCCGCAACTGCCGTCGTTGCCGTCGCTGGCACGCTGAAGAGCGCGGCGGCGAGCGTCGCCACGTAGACGGGAGCACGCATCTTGGTTAGTAGGCAATTGGATGGTAGATCGATCGGGCGGGAAACAATTGGTACCAAGATGCGGATGCGCGTGGGACGAGGAACAAAGGGGAAAGTCTAACGTCGGCGATGCGCACCTTGTATACGTCCCATCCTCACGAGAGAGAATCTAGGGTTCTGAAATTCCACGGGTTTAGTGCGGACACTATTGGTAGATTAGTTGAGCAAATGCTGTTCACCAGGTCAGTAAATCGGGGATTTGCTGCGGGGCTTTCTCCAGCTCCAGCTCCTACAGCATACCCAGTTGGGTATCGGACGGAGTCGCAAGTTGTAAGTCATTTTGATAGAAAATCCTCTCTCCTATTGTCTACTTGTGCTACGTAAAACATATATACCTTCATTGAGAAATGGCGACAGCCTGACCCTAATAAGTGTGTTCCCGTGTGTTCGTCACCCAGATCTTATTATTTGCAGCACAAGTGCTCTTGTCTCCAACCCGGTGAGATTGCTCAACTCAAATAAGCATACAGTGTACGTTGAAGCCAGACACTATGCACTTGGGAGATTTGAGGGTTTTAACTGACCTCGGCCATTTTCTAAATAGATAACGCTTCACCAGGATTTACGTAGACAGAGTCCGTTCGGAAAACGAGGGCAGTTTCACCGCAGAAAACCTAGTCCCGAACAGACGACTTAGGTTCATATGTTGTTTATACGAATACAATAGTTGGACTCACTAATGTATGCCCTGGATATGGTGCGAGCCAGCAATGTGGTCGCATGACCGCCTCGTGCCATTTCTCGATCACTTGCATTTCAGCTGAGATTTCAGTCAAGATGTAGTGTTGTATGCATACGAACAATAGTGTGATAAACTATAGGCAGAGGTGGTAGAGGGTAAGTCAGCGTTGGAGCCAAGACAAGCGGGGATGGTGTCTCTAGCGAATGAAATAGGGGCGTCGTGTTCAAATATGGCGAATCTTGACGACGATGATCACTAGCATGTGAACATTGAATGTCTCTACTGTACTGTACGCATAAATACTCTACAGTAGTTCAGGTCCGGCATTGTATTCGCTCAGCGATGCTACCGAGACAACGCGGCCTACATATAACTACCACCTACCTAACTTAGGAGGGCGTCCGTTTACCCATCTGCCGCGAGTGTTCATGGATGACAGTCCGAGGGAAATTTTTTTATTTGTCTACAGTACAACTGTACCGACACAAGCGTTGCATTAAGACAGTAGTCTGTTCATTAGTTGCTCACGGTAGAACATTAATATACTCCTAGTATTTGTGGGGTAATTAGGTGGTGGTGAACAAGGACCCCTTGCCTCTCTTTTTGCTTGCAGAGTGACATTACGACGCACTCCATTCGGGGCGAGACCGTGGCCGGGGACCCGGGAGTGCGCCACTCCCGCTGATTTATGCTGCGTATCGTTGCTTTACAGTAATGGGATCTAGGACTTAGTGCAAGTACTATGTAGATACTATGTAAGACATGGGCGGTCAGCACCGGAACAGAGCGAGAGAAAACTGGAAGTTATTCTAGAACAGAAAAGGACTCCGGTCCAAACAACTGCGGTTTCAATACGTCGTACTGACGCTACCGGGCCTTCTTTTGATTCCCCGCATGAAAAGCGTACAGCTAGCTGCAAGTGTTAATCAAGGTTGCAGTGTCTGAAAGGTAATTGGGCTCGAGAACACACCCATGCCTTTATTCGTTGTTTTATATATCATTGAAGCTTAGCCATCTCGTCGCTTGATTACCTTATATTCTCTTTGGCATCTACGAACCGTCTCTCCATTACCACAGGACCATACATCAATATCGTCGTCGTCGCCCTCCCCTACCGTCGAGCATGTGAAATGGAGTGAAAGCGAGCTACTTGCAGGTGACAACTTGTCGCTTACCAAAAGGACCCAAACCGCTTCTACCCATAAGATGGAACATTACCGCGACAGTTTGTACGCTGCGGCGATCTTCTTCCTGGTTGTCGACACTACTATTGTGTTAGC
Organism: Xylaria curta; assembly: GCA_022495235.1. Lineage (NCBI taxonomy): Eukaryota > Fungi > Ascomycota > Sordariomycetes > Xylariales > Xylariaceae > Xylaria > Xylaria curta. Next base: position 136,817 of record MU375983.1, read on the forward strand.
CCGAGTCTATGTTCGGACAAGAGTAGTCCACAGCTTTGGCTGGGATGATTTCGTTTTATGCTTGACACATGTGAGCAAGCTCCCATACGCCATTCTGAACGAAAACACATCTAATCCAAAGCCAACAGACTGGTTTCGTGATCTCCATTGGGCTAGGCTTTACCGCCTTGCAGTACGTATTGACTCGTTCACTTTTAATACAAAAGAACCTTTAGCTTTAGGTCATATATGCTCTTGGATGCACTACTAGAATGAATAACATTCCCTTCTGTGTACTCAAATTTCTAACCCTTTGTCTCTTATAGCTATGGGTATGCCGCCGAGGACACACAGCCCTGGTATGACAAAGCTACGGCAACTATGGTATGCTTCCAATCATGCAATGAACCAGCCGATCGATTCATGGCGGCATTAGAAAGGTGGCTGACCAAGGGTTTCTATTCAAGTTTACCTATGGCAACCAAACTACATTATATATCTCGGCGGGCCTAGTGAAGCTGGCTGTGGCACTGGTGCTCCTCCGTATCGCTGTCGGCAAGGGGATACGAATACTTCTTATCGCATCCATGGTCGTCGTTAGTATTTGGACGATTATCACCGTTGTTTTCGCCTCAGGGATTTGCGCTACGGGTGGCTCGAGTAACTGGGTAGGAAGCGCAAAGTGCACTGAAGTCGGCTACTTCCGCACTATATCAAACATTTTCATCGACTACTTCTACGCCCTGCTGCCGATCTGGATCCTACGAGGCTCTCAGATGAAGACACGCCTCAAGCTAATAGCGATATTTCTGCTTGGACTTGGGGTCTTGTAAGACATCCTTAACCATTCTGGGCAGCAGTGACAACAAACTGACCAATCTCGCCTTTTTTGTAGTGCGAGCACCGCGACAATCGTTAAGCTCGTCATCATCGTGCGTCTTACAACGGCAACAGGCAAAGCAGCGGATGGTCTTCATTACGATCTGCTCTTATGGGCCGATATTGAGCTCGGTCTTGCGATTCTCGCGGCCTCTGCGGCAGCTCTACGCCCACTTCTGCGGCACATCCCGGCGCTATTCGATGGCACAACCAAGCATGGGACTCGCGATACAACAGAAAGCGGTCCATATCACGAGCTGGTGGTAAATAGTCGCGATACTAATAAGAAAACCCCCACGGACGCTATAACGCCAACGAGACCGAAGACTACTGGGGGTGCAGCCTCCTCTGATGAAGAACTTTTCCGGGTCCAATAATGACTAGTCGACTTTTATTTTCTACTTAAGCCAGCTACTTGCGGATACCCAATGTTTGAAAACCGGCGTTTCTAGCTGGTTACTGCTTGCGATACGACCACCCCGAATATTCGTTGCTGGAAGATACCCTAATCTTTGAAAATTCTATAAGAACGAAGTAGATGCTGTATAGTAACTGGTCGCTTATTACTCATCGCTTTCTATGAAGGCGAAAATTGAGGGCAAATTCCTTCACGCTTATTGTTTTCTGATAAACCTGCAATAATTATCTATCAATTTACGGATTTTCGATGGAAAATTGGCAGGAACAACCAATAACTACGAACAGCGATGGACGCGAAAATAATGCGTCGAATGGAGTCTATGGTCGAGATTGAGGCTCGGCTGGCAAAACGATTTAACGGCCTCTATATTATGGCCGGCATACGCCCTGAAACCTTGCTTGGCAAGTGTTGCCATCTCTTACTTTGATCGGCCTCATTTGTCCTCGTGGGAAGGGCTCAGGTGGAGGGATGATCTTCCCAGGGTGAGGAAGATTTTGGAAAGGTTATAAGCATGAGCGTGATACGAGGACACAGGAAAAGTAGCTCGGCATCGATACAAAGGATCATCTGACGGTATCAGCCAATATACCCAATTTATCTTGTTGAGTGCACGTACCTTCCTAAGACAATATTCACCGGAGATAAACATCATAGCGCAATGTACAGCACCCCGTGACATACGAGACATGGTTAAGCACAGACTTTTATCTCAGCACTTGCCATAATCAGCGGTTAGTATCACTGACAGGTACGCTATTCCTACTTACTCTTATATAAGCCGTGAAAAGAGCTGTGAAAGATGATGCGAATGAGGACGATTCCACGAAGTATATTCCGCAAGTGCATAATATGAACCCAGGAGAAATATAGAGGCACCAAGATCTACGCAGGTCACGGTGATCCACATGCACGATTCCTTATATAAGAGAGCAACTACTACTAAGCTTATATAATTCTTGTGCTTGGCTTATTAACAAGCTATCTGTTCCTGGTGACAGCCGAGGTCACCTTTACGCCTGGTATTGCTTGTATGCTATCGTGATTCGAGAACGGGAACAAACTAGGAGCGAACTTAGCCTTGCTTATAGCAAATCTCCAAACTTTCTTCTTTTATATATTTATACTTATTTCTAGGGCCTAGCATGGAACAGTATGTTTATAGTGCAAAACCAGCATGTTATCTACAGATTATACGGCTATTAAGCACTAGAGCTCCGAAGCTTAGGCGGGCCTTACTCGACGCTTATACAAGACCACCCATGCTGGGCCTTAGGTAGTTTGCACAGCACTTGTTAATAGAGCTCCGGCCAGTTTACAATACTGGGAACCATGCGCAGACAGTTTTTGTCAAGGAATCAAACTGCAAGCTATATCTTAATTTTAGGCCTGAACAACCGGCCTCGAGTTCCTAGTCTAGTTCTGTCTTCTCTGGTTCTGGCTCCTTGACTATGACTTGCAAATCTAATATATGTCGTCCAAGGAAAGAAACAAGACAAATAGAGACGTCCAAACGAGCACCCTTGTTTCCCCGATAGCGATGTGATAGGATCCTGCCTTTTCAGTATCATGTGGAGAGAAGGATCTCATGCGTTTAAATTTATGCTGTTCGAAAACTTCAACGATCTCGTGTACTACTTCTTCCCCGCTACGCCCATCATCGGATTCATCCATTATTTCCAGCAGCGGCCATACCTTGCACCACGGTTTCTCCAGCGATGTCTCCTTGTCGCGGTCTGACCCCCAAATAATCACGAAGCGGCTGCTATCATTTTCGTGCAAGGAAATCATTCCTAGCGCAGGATCAGGCCGCATGTTGAAAGAGTTTGACCTTCTAGGAAGGATGAAAGAGCCCGACGGGTTCGGATATGCAACATCGACGGTGAAATGTCTTTGGCTTGGCTGTTCTATCTCATTTATGCGCAATGGCATGGTTTGAGCACTGAGCGTTGTATGATCGCCCCCTTTGCTAGTTTCTACAAGGGTGATCCTCCGGGTATAGGCTTCTTCCAAATTAAATGTAACTGTGTTGGAGGAATTAGTATCTCTAGGAGAGTAGAAATAAACATTGGTCTAATATACTGTCATTATTGTTAGCTTGCCCTACTGCAATGGGCGATGCACGTCCATTTCCATTAGGCCCAATGATGTAAAGTGCCGTTGGAGACATTCGCCAGTATCTAGAGCTATCGTTACCGTAAGCTTGTTCTAGTAGTATGCCTGGTCGTGAGAGAAAGTCTTTCTCCAGCACACAATCTAGTATCCCAAGAAGAGAAGGCTTGCTCCGATAGAGGGTTTCAATTAGGCAAGGACAAAGCCTCAACTCTACACTCAATCCTCCATTAGCGAAGTAAATCTGAGAATTTTCAGCTTTGTACTGCAGCTCGACGTTGGGGACGAACATGCTCGGCGCGGAAGGGAAGAGGCGGCTAATATTGGAGGTTAAGTGCTGTTGGTAGTACGCAAGTATGGATTGGTCGTTTGACTCCTTAATTATTTCTTCCTGCAACCGTCGAAAAGCTCTCCATCCCTCGCCATAGAGGAGTGGCATTTTAACACCAAATAACCCCATCAGAGAGTAGGCCCCGTCCTCTTCCCGCTGGGTAGAATGATTGGATTCCCAAGACATGCGCCTAGAGACAGTGTATGACTCGAGGAGAGACTCAAGGGAAGAATCATAATACGGCATGGAGACACTCCTAGATATGCCATGCGGACGCCTTGTTGTAGTCTCGGGTAACTCACGTGCGAGCACTGGTCAGTCAATAAGAGTGATAGCCACTAACTCGTCGATTAGCGACATGCGGTCGCCAAGATGCTCCCAGTTTTCATCATAGAATTCAACTCTTTTCGAAGCAATTAATTCCTGCAAAGTCCAACCACGAGTGAACCATCGACAACCAGTAAGGGGCGTTCCCTTTTTTGCGTCACTTATGAATGCATAGCAGACTTCTGATTCGGCATACCAGAGGAACATCGAGTTTATGGCCTCTGAGAGCTCTGCGCTGCTGCTCTGCGCTGCTGCTCTTGTCGATACAAAACGTGTCGATCCAGATGTATCTGTATCCATCAGCCTGGGCGCGTTCGCAGCTGTGTATTACTTTGTGGGCCCCCCTCTTTATCCTCCAGTTACCTCCCGGCAGCACATCCTCAAGTAAAATCTCGTCTTCACCCCATGTATGGGACAAGATAGCATATTTCAGGTTGTTATCATTGTGAATCTCAAGCTCAAGCGTTGTTGTGTTTAAAAGTCGCATGATTCTAGATTGAACTAGCTCACTGCGAGATGTTGGAGAGTGCCAAGAACCCCAAGGCCTTGGAGGCCAGTTATATACATGTAGGCGTTCCCTACGAATGTTACTAATCAACAGACCTCGCCTTTTATATATGTAGGTGAGGCTAGAGGATGCCGAAGGCATTCTTTGCCAAATTGACGAATATGTCCCAGCCCCCAACTTATGCTATCAACAGAGCGTCCAATGTCTTACCAATGACCTTATACACTCACATACCACTGACGGCTACGTTCCTTTTTTCACGAGTTCCGGATTTATCGTATCAGATCCTCTTTCACCAAAAGCGACTGTACTTATGGGATCTTGTTCTCATAGTAATAGCTATATTATAGGTCAACTGAGCTCTTGACCCATTATGTGCACGTCTAAGTTCATCACGTTATTGTATGAAATCAACTAATCAACTAACCGAATAAGCCCAAGAAAAGCATATGTGATCATAAAGATAGGCGTTCCTGCATTTCTATGCGATTCGAACCCATTCACTCATAAAGAAGTGCAGTTGCATTAAGCCAGTAGCGCCGAATTCACCTATCTATTCACTTGAATTCTGCAGGCTAGAGACTCCGAGGTTCTTCACAATAAGAGTGTGGTTTTCTGAACCTTAGTCCCTAACATCTGATTTAAACCCATTTGTTTCCCGACCTTCTCAGCAGTCAACGCTATTCTCCCAAAGCCTTCATAAACCAACTCATTTTGTTACCGATAAACTGCAATATGCTGTTTCTTAACGCAATCGTCGTCGCCCTTGTCTGGGTGATCACGCCCGTTCTTGTAGGTGATCCTCAAAATCAATTTCTATTTTCTCTAGTAGCTTTTGATGCACAAAGGCTCCATTTCGGTCAAATTCATATCTCGAAACTTCCAATACTTCCACGAATCACGCTAGAGTTAGCTGTGACTGATCTCTTGTGTTCTAGTGCCTGCCCTATCTGACTGGCCCTCATCACGGCTCTTTCGAGGTGCAAGCGACGGCCAACTTCACGTGGGAAGGCAGCCTGACCGAAGACGGCCCGAATGTGACATTTACGGGTCGATCAATCGCAGAGATCAGATCGCACATCAAGGATGTGGCACCATCCTTCGCGTGGCCCGAACCCGTCATCCAGTCACGCAGTGTACGACCTCTTGTGAAGAAAAGCGAGGACAAAATCATCTGCAGCCTGACCTTCAGTGATTACGGCAACTACACCGACCTCTTGGACCAGACAGCTCAGCTTCAGGCCATGCCCGGCTTCTGCCGCGTGACGCCAATGACCAAGGCCCAGCCGCTCATGTGCAATCGCCTGACCTGTACCGGCAGCTCTGCGATCTATCTCTGCAATGACAGCGACAACCACGACTCCATCTCGACCTGTGCACGAGTTGGACAGTATGCACAGGAGATTCTTGACTGGTGCTTCGACGGAAAGGACTCTAATGTGAAGGGTCAAATCTTCGACGGTGATCAATGGTCGGTCATGGTCCATGGCGACAAGTGCTAGAGGGTAATAGGGAGGAATGCATTGATTTTGACGTCAGGTGTCCCAGGTCTAGTTGCTAGACAGCTGTGAATGGCTATTCCAGCTAGAAGCTATAGTAGGCTACGAATTGACAATACACGCATCGAGTTACTACACGGACTCAATTCCCTATGGCTGCAAGGAGCCTGGCCTGCTTATTGCTGTGACGTAGCCTTCTTTACCTCATATCTTACAAGGCCAAGAAAATTGCCGAATAGTACTTAGGCTTTGGCTATAAAGTATCAACATGGGCTTTTGAGACACCAGGTATTTGACGAGCTTCGACAAGCGAAGGCTAATTGGCGCATGAACTCATGTCATCTTATGACTTCGTGTCGTATTTCATTTAATACCAGGGATGCTCAATCAGCCGAGCGTAGGCTACAGCAAGTAGACTTAAGAAAACTCGAGTTTCCTTGGACTCGAAGTTCTGTCAAGCATCAACCGGTCGGACCTGGTATTTACTTGGTTTGTCTGGCAGAGTCCTGAGAAAGCTAGAAAGATCTATGCACATGTATTATGCATGAAAGGAGTATTGCAATGAAGGAATAAAGAAGTCAGGTCTATATAGACCTGAAGGAAATAGGTAGCCGAGTGATAGTTTGAATCTATCCATCTTTGGTCCTCAGCTCGTTTTCCAACTTATTTCCCGTGAACATGACAACACATGCCGACTAACGTACAAATGCTGCAGCACCATTATTAATCTAGTAACTACGAACGAGAGAACGAATCGCTTAATTACTTCACTAGGTCCTCGGTCTCACCTACCTGCGTACCAAGGTACGTAATTCTCTCTCTCGAATAAGTAAAAGGATGCGATCTGTGGTAGCACTGTCCTGAAGCATCATATAATGAAGGCCCATGTTAAGTCAGATCCCTCCTATTTCCGCGAATGCCGCCCAATAAAAATAGTTGGCCTTGTATTAGTTCAACAATAGATATGATAACTATCGTACGGTGTCGTGTCAATAATGATACACATCACATTAGCAGCAGGAATCGTTACCCGTACCTGCGTGCTTTCTTTACTTCTCTTCTGATACCATGACATCCTTCTTGCAACAACCACTAGATGCCTCGTACAACTATATCATGCAGGCACTGAGCGATTTACAGTCGCTTTCGCAGCTGTGTTTCATTGTCCTAATATTTAAGGCACCATAGGAAAACCATCCAGACATCTGTTTGAAGCACGAAGCCTTCATCTAGGGGTTATTAGGCAATACTGGCAATGAAGCGCCTCATCGTGGTCACTTTTCTTCTTCTGGCAATGACGAAAGGGTTGCTTAGTCGAGACTCTATAAGTGGCGACAAGCTGGGCAACCCCTATATGTCGAATATCACATGGACGGGACCTATTGACGAAAACAGTGGTCAGATGTCATTCACAGGATCGGTATGCTTCTAGGAAACGTTCAGTTCATGTTGCAGTGAAGCTTTTATCCCTGAACTCCTATACGCCCCCATAACCCCTTGCAATGACTTGGATGTCTATTAACATCTGAATTCCTATAGAGCTTACAGCAGATTCGCCAGCAAATCTGCGAGATTGACCCCAACTTCTCTTGGTCCCGCAAGACCGAACTTGGACCTCAGAATTCCTTGGATGAAGACAGGGGCAACATTCTATGTGACATGGCGTGGGATCCTAAATTTGCATCTGTCTTTCACATCCGCCAGGTTGGAACTCCGAAGCTTCTGATGCCCCCTTTTAGCGTATCTCGGGAGCATGAATTGCTACTCCCGCAAGCTTTCGAAATCTCTGGTATTCTTTTGCATAAAGTATTTGCTAAGTCTGGCTTCTTTATTAGGGAATCGCGTATCTCCACAAAATCCACGGAAATTGCACAAATGGCCCAGGACCCGGGAACTGCGCTCGTGTCTCATGCTCGTACGGTTCCGGTATTTGGTTCTGCAATGATAATTCGCATCCTACATCGGTACCCTGCAGTACGTTTGGAGACCGAGCGTGGGATATAATTGAGAAATGCTACGCATTTGGGAGTAAGTGCTTACTAAACCTTTGTCTTCTTTTATCTTCTTGTCGCTTTTGTTCTGCTTGGTGTCAGGCATCACAACTTTCATGATCGACAACATCTGCGTCCTCGTGATTTTATTCTAAATCACGAAATACTATCTAGCGCAAAAATCTCCTTACCCCTTTGTGACATGCCTTATTGACTCTCACTTTGTCAAAGATTTCCCTACCGACTCAGTGCACGGACAGGCGTTTGATACAGCAGGCTGGAACGTGATTGTTGCTGGCGCAGATTGCTAAGAACGAGATCAGGTGGTGAGAGCTAGCAGTACTATGGTGGACGAAATGTTGCGACCGGTTATTATCGATATTTTGAGTTAGCGGCTCCAGGGATTTTAGTATACAGGTAGCGAACACTTAGCTACTATTTAAAAAAAATTATGAATAACTTGTACGCTAACAGAACAAATTTATGTACAAAAGTTATACTAAGCAATTATTGTACACAAATCATATAACATTAATTAAAAAAACTATTGTATTAAGTATACGCCATTATAAAAATTTATTGCAAAGCTTAATATTGTATACGCTATTATAAAAATTTATTATAAAGCTTAGTATTATATACACTATAATAAAAATTTAACGTAAAGCTTTATAACTTGTATGCTATAATAAAAACTTAATGCAAATGTTTAATTTTTATTATATATTTAATTGTTTTATAGTTTGTAACTTTTGTTTTTAGTTCTTTATATGTTATATTATTATAGTAAAAACTTCTTAGTTATTAAAGCTGTTTTATTTTTTTTTTAACTTTTTTTTTTTAAACTTTTTGTTCAAAAATATTTTTATTTTTTTAACGCTTTAGTTAATATATAAATCTTTAAAGTTTTTGTCCGCTATATTATTATTAGTTTTTTTACTTTTTAAAACGTTTTTGTTATTTTTAGCTAAACTATTTTTAATATTTATAAAACTTTAGTTATTAATGTTTTTTTTATAGCGTATATAAAATAACTTATTATTATTTTTTTTATTTTTTAAATTGTTTAAATTATTATTATTGTTTAAAAACTTATTGTTTATAACAATAATTAATTGTTAGCTTTAAAAAGTTTTGTATGTTTAAGTTATAAAAACTTTGCTTAATGTACTACTTATAGTAAAATTATATAACTAACGCTATATACAAACATATTTATTATTGCTATAACATATATAACTAGTATAGCAATAAAGCTTATTGTTACTGTTATTACTGCTATTATTGCTATAATTGTTGTTATTATTATATACAAAATAGCAAATGTTAGTACAGTCTAGCTATATATAGTTTGTACAAGCTAGCAAAGCATTAAATATTAATTTTTTAATATATTGTACACATTTTAAAAAAACTATAAGTTCGCTTTAAACAATTTTATTTTAGCATGTTTTATACTGTTTCAAGTTATTTTTTGCAGATTGTTTTATATAATATACAATAGCTGTATACATTTAATGCTTTAGTACAAACATAAAAATGGACGTATAATTTTAGTGTACAACAAGTTTATAAAATTTATGCTTTTTGGCTGTAATATTAAGCAAAGTTTTTTAAGCTTAATTAACGCATTATATATAAAAAGCTTTAAAATTGTTTTTTAATACATTGTACTAATAAATATTATAGTTAATAACTTTAGCTAAGTTTAACAAGTTTTAAATATAAATAAAGCTAAAAAGGTTTGTTTATTATGCATAATTAATAGTTAAACTTTAGTATATACAAAAAAAGTAAAAAAAGATATTATAATATATTAAAAAAAAAATATATATAAAGTTTATAATAATAAGTAACATAATAAATATATATAAAATAATTAAAAATATTATTAGCAAAAATATAAAAGCAAAAGTAGTGTACGCTTAAGTTTATAACCAGCAATAAAAAAAACTTATGTACGCATACAAAAATAAAAAGTATTTAAAAAAAAAAGCTATAAATTGTACAAAACAAAAAATACAAAAGTAGTTAAAAAAGTGTACGCAATAAATATTTGCTAACAGAGTATGTAAGCAAATATAATAAATAAAAAAGTGCAAGCAGTGTACAAAATATTTAGCAAAGCATATAGTTTTAGCTAGGTTAAAATGCAAAAATAAAAATACAATATATAAAAATAAAAACTTACGTTAACAAATAAAGCTATAATAATTTTAAAGTTAAAATGTTTGCAGGCAAAAATGTGTGTACGTAAAAGTATTAACAAGAATTAAGCAAAAAAAAAATGCACAAAAAAATAAAGCAGTGTACAAAAAAATGAAAAAAAAAAAAAGCCGTAAATTATAAACAAAAATCTTAAAGTTTAAAAAATTAAAAGTGTGTACGCAAATTTGTTGTAAAAAGCGGCTATACAGTATAAAATTATTAAGCAATAGTTAAAAACAGTTAGCTAAAAAATTTAAAGTAATATATATAAATTATATAATGCATATAAAATAAAAACTATTTATAATATAGCAGGTGCAGTTAGTATGTTATATAATATATAGTGTAGCTAATTTTTAAATATAGTTAAAATATTATAAATAGCAAATATAATTAATATATTATATAATATATTTTTTTTATAATGTAATAAACTTTTTAATATAATTAATATGTTATATAATATATTATTTTATAGTATAGCTAGTTTTAAAATATAGTTAAAATATTATATAATGCACTTTTTTTATAGTATAATTAATTTTTAAATATAATAAAAATATTACTTATAAAGTATTAAAACTTTATAATATAGCATATATAATTAATAAATTATATAATATATTTTTTTTATAATATAATTAATTTTTAAATATAATTAAATTATTATATAAGTAAAATGTTATATAAAATATTTTTTTTATAACATAGTTATATAAATACTTTGTTATATACGTAGATTTTTTGTTATATACGCAGATTTTTTTAAACTTTTGTTTATTTGCGTACGCACACTTTATATTTTAGCTCTAGTTATACATATACAAAAACAAAATAGCTTGTTTTTTTTTTTTAAAAATAAGCATAAATAAACAGCAAAATTATTTTGTATAAACTTTTGTTTTTTTTTTTTTTTTTATTATTTTAATAGCTACTATAGCTTTTTTTTTTGCTTTATGCTTACATTTTAATATTATAAATATTAATTACTGCTTATTAGCACGCAATAATTTTATTATTTATTTTTAATATTATATAAACATTAATTTTTTTGCTAGCTAATTATATAATAATTTAATTAACTTATTTTTACTTTTTTATAGCTTTTTAATACGGCTTAATTTAAAAAAAGTCTTTTTTAAAATATAGCGCTTTACTTTTATTTAAGGGCGCTTACTGCTTTATTTAATTATTTTTTAACTTATTTTATTTTAATCTGTTAACTTAACTAATATTTTATTAATAAACATTATTAACATTTTTTATATTATTTAATTATTTTATATTATTAATAAAGAACCTATATATTAGTTTTTTTTTTAAACTGCTTAATAATTAAATAATATTTATATATAAAATATTAAAAAATTTAAAACAAACAAAAACATTAGTATTATTAAATACTATTAATTTAAAATTTAAATTTATATTATATACTGCAAACTTTTTAATACTTTTAGTATTAATTATATATATTTTTGCTGCTATAATATATTTTAAACTTAGGTTATAAAAAAGCTAAACTTTATTATTGCTAGCATAAAAAGGTTTTTTAAAGATTGCGTTTGTTAGCAAGCTAAAGCTTATATTAATAAATATATATAATAATTTAAAACACTAAAGTTTGTTTTATTTATTATAGCAACTAAAATTATTAAGCTTTTAGCATTTGTTAAATAAGCAAACTTAATTAAAAATCTTTATGCTAAACTATTTAAAAAAAAGGATTTAAAAGTTTTAATAGTTTATTAAAAATATATATATTAATAAAACATTACTAAAAACAATAATTTTTGTATGCTACTTTTATTTAATAATACTTTTAAAAAGCATAAATTATTTATAAATAATAATAGTAAGCGTACATTAAAATGTATAACTAATGCTACTTTTATAAGCTTATTATTTTTTAAACTTAAAAAATATTTT
>MU375984.1:0-148025 GCA_022495235.1 Xylaria curta
ATATTTTAAAAACGTTTTTTAATATTAAAAATATATTTAAAGCTACATTATATTGTTTAATAAACTATTTAAATAAATTAATAAGTAAATTTTAAACATTTTTGTTTATTTTAAATAATAATAAGCTTTATATTAATAAACTAAATAATTTAATAAATATATATAAAATTAATAAAAATAATATATAAAAAAATTAATAAATTATAGTTTTTAAAAATATATAATTATTAAAAAAAGTTTATATATAATTAACTTTTAAAAACAAATAATTATTAAATATGCTATTAATAAAGCTTTATTATATATAGCTTTTTTAATAAATATGCTTATAAAACATATTTTAAAAAAGTTATTAATAGTTTAATTTAATAGCAATAATAGCTTTTATTAATTTTAAGTTAAAATAAATATAAAAATTGCTTATATTTAAAAAATTTACGTTTATAATATTGTTTTTATATTGTTTTAATAGCTTTAAAAGCTTAATATTATTTAAAACTGCACTTTATAACTATTTTTTATTGCTTTTAGCTATAGCTTTTTGCTACTTTTTTATATTATTATAGCCGGCTTTTTAAACTGCGCAAATTTATTAAAACATATTTAATAAAGCAAGCAATAATATTTTATAAATAGCTTTATTTTTTTTAATAATAATAAACTATGTTTATAAATTATTATTATTAATATAATAATAATATAATTTTTTTATATAACAAAATATAATATTAATATTTATATAGTTATAATATTATTTATTTAATATATAAATAAAATGTTTTATTAATATAATAAATTTAAACTATATTTATTATAATTTATAATTATTGTTTATAAATATTATTTAAAGCATTAATTTATAATAAAATATATAAAATTAATTTTAATAAACAAAAAGTATTTATATTAATAATATTAACTATAGCAATTTTTATTTTTAATTAAAAAAATTTTTAATTTTAATATTTTAAAGCAGCGTTTTTTGCTTAATATTATAATTTAAAAGCTATAAAAATAATAAAAATAACAACAAAAATTTTTTAAGTTTTTATATTATATTATTTTTTTAATTTATTAATATTAACATAAAATAATATTAAATATTATAATATTATAATTTAATATAATTAAAAATAATATTAAAATATTTTAATTTTTATTAAAAATAAATAAAATTTAATATAAATAAACTTATTTATAATTTTAAATATATAATATTTATTATATATAAAAGCTATTATATTATTATTAAACAAATTATTAAAAATTTTATTAATTTTTAATAAAATATAAAATAATTATATTAGTTTTTGATAAGGACCCCCAGGGGGTCCATGCCTGGTGCAGGTGGAGACAAGGACACCCCCGGAGGGGGTGGCACCTAGCAACACTTGCTACACAGGCAGCATTTTACACAAGAATATCTTGTGTGCTCTGCACACAATATTTTTGTGTGTTTTTTTTTAATATATAATCTTTTAGTTTAATACCTAGACTTTGTTTATTAAAGTGGTGCCTTACTACGCTTGTTTTATTATAGACATTAAATTAAACTAAACTAACCAAATTATTTTTTTGATTTTTTAAGATTAAAAGATTTGCTTTTTTGTGCTGGCAGTTCGTACGTGCGCTCGCCCGTTTTTACAAACGTATTAACGCTATATATCAAAATACTAACTAATTAAAGTAAGTATTAGCATACCCTGCGTGCCAATCCTTTTTGTGCAATATACTGTGTTAATTCCGGTATTTTGCTTTTTATCTAATATTAAAAGTACTATGTTAACTCCGGTATTTTGTTTTTTATCTGGCATTAAAAGTACTGTGTTAATTCCGGTGCTTTATTTACCTATTTTAGCACTTTTTGTAAAAACTTAAAGTAAACAAGTTGTAAACAGTACTCTTTAGTATTACGTTAACAAGTTAAAATAAGCTTAGTAATACACTTTTATATTTTGAATAATTTTAGTTTTTATAGCTTAACTAAAGTTACTGTTAAAAATTGCAAACGTTACAGATTTTTTAATTATTTTATTTTACGCTATCTACTTTATTTTAACTTTTATAACAACTTTTATGTTTAAGCCTTTTGTGGATAAGTTATTACATATACTTGCGAACAAATTATTACATGCACTTAAACATTTGCTAAATAATATACTAGACTTACTCTTTAATTAATACGAACCCATTAGTAAGCTGTTACGTAAACAGCGTATAAAATAAAAAAAGCAACAAAATTAGCCCAAAAAGCGACCGTGCTTTAATTTAAGAATAATAAGCGTGAATTTATTTTAAAAGTTTTAGCAGTTCAGGCCTAATAACTTACACCCGTTTAAGTTTAATCCATTTTTGCCCAGATTTTATAATTTATTTTTTTTTTTTACTTAATTGTTAATTTATAATTTATTTTTTTTGTTCTAATATTTAGCGCTTATAAGGCCAAAAGATCCTGTTCTTCTGCAAACTATAAAATTAAAACTAGAACTAAGCAGCAACACAAGCACAGGTATAGTTAAGTTTAGATTTAACAAAAAAACAATCTCTTTTTTTTATAAGCAAGCAAAGGAAGCTTATTTAAACACTTATACAATATAGCAAAATATTGCAAGCTTAGCTAAATTATTAAAGCTTGTTCAGAAATTGCAAAAATAGCTTAATATGTTTATAAAATTCTAAAAGGGACGTTATTAAATCTTTGTAAATGCAAACCTTTAAACAGCATTTAACTAGCAATACTATTACTAGAAGCTACAACATAAGCAGCAGCTTTAATAGCGCAATTTACTAAATAACTAACCTGGACTATCAGGCAGTTAGCAGCAACTAAAAAGTTTTCCAAAAGATACTACTAAGGCAGAAAACTTATTGCTACCTCCGCCTAAAGGTAATTGCTTAGCAAAAAAAGAAAATAGGAATACGCTTTTACCTAGAGGTAATTGCTTAGTAAGAGGAAACTTTGGTAACAATTTTGATAACTTTAGCAGCAGCAACAACCTTGGTGACCTTTAAGGCTTCTTTTTTGGACGCGATCGTAATTGTAATTGTAACTGTGACTGCAACAATAATTGCCGCGGCAAAGAAGTAACACTAGGAGCAGTCTTTAATGCATTTACTAAAAAAGGTATGCATAAGATTAAACGCAACAAAATCAGCATTTTTAACCCAGAATAAAACAACCCTAATAACAAAGAAGTTGTTGCGGACAGCAAAAATATAATTTATATTAATGTTAATATGTTTATAGCTTAGATCTAGATGCTGCTAAAAAATATTAGCATTTAAGCGTTTAATACAAGCTAAATACTAGCGCTTTTTAAGCATTTTTTTGCTAGTTCTGCCCTGCTTTAGTAAAACAATAAAGTTAGCAAAACTAATTGCTAAATTTAGCGCTTAATTAGCTTAGGCTTAATTTTTAAAAAGCTTAAAAATTAATTTAAAATTTGTTTTGGTTATACAACTAAAAAATTCTTAAAAAGCAGACTTATTTTATATAATATTGCCAAAAACTATAACACAATTTTTTAATATGTGCAGCACAAACTATGCTACGTTTGCACTAATAGCATTTTTGCTAAAAATAATTTTAATTGGGCCAGTGTTATAAAGAATATTTATAATTAGTAAAATAATACTATTTTTAATTAAATATCTGCTTTTGTAAAAAAGTAAACCTTGGACAATTATATAAAACAAATTAAAAAAATGTAATATGCTTTAAAGCACAAAACTAAACGGCAATATTTTAACGCTAAACCTAAAAAAGACTACCTTAAAAGTAAAAGCTCTTGCTTATTTTGGTTCTAATATAATAATAATTATTAAAATTGCAATCGTGATTATATTTGCAGATGTTGTTTTAGCGGCTATTAGTTAGACAATCGCAACTGTTGTTAATGTTGCAGCAATAATTAATAGTCTAATTAAAAGAACAACCGTTGTGATAATTATAATTAGAATTGTGGCCAAAACTGAGACTAAGATTGTGAAGAAAGTTGAAAGTGAAGTTAAGACTGCAAAAGCGACCGCAAGAATGATCGCTTACGCAATTGCGATCAAAATTGTAATTGTAATTATGATTAAAACTAATAACGCTACAATTGTGACCTTAGACGTGGCTGTGACAGAAAGGTTAAAGTGTACTAGGCTAATCACTTTAATAAAGATATTAATAAAAAGAACACCAACTATAAAAACAATATAAGGTATTATAGTAGAGCTTTTTATATAGTTTTAAATTAAAAGCTTACTTGCTATAAGTGCCACAATAAATATAAGTTGGGCGCTATTGCTAAAATGTATATAAAGCATTACAAGGAAAGCGTTTTGCTTAAACAAATAGTACAAAGGAATACTTTATTGCTAGTTAACCCTGCTTGTTGCACTTGCGGATATTGCACCTAGGAGCTGCTTTTTTGGAATAAACTGTTTTATTACTTTGATACTTATAAATTAGCTAAAGCAGGCATTATTTAAAAACCTAACGCAGCTTTAAGCAAAAGATTGCCACTTAGAAACCTTAATTTTAACAAAGCCAATGTAGTACTTAACTTGAAAGTCCTTATGGTTAAAGCATTAAATATTAACAAAATTAATAAAGCCCTGCAATTAAGTTATATATATATTAACTTTAATGTATGCGCTTTTTTTATAGAACTAAATAAATAGGTATGTTATAATTGTAAAACTAAAAAAACTATAATTGGTTACGAATATTTAAGCACTTTTAAACATAAGATTTAGGATGAAAAAAAAGAATTTGCTACAATTAGTAAATAAAAGGTTTATTTCCGCTAACAGGCAAAGTTTACTTTTTTTACCTAAGGAGTAGATGTGTACAGAAAGCTTAAAATTATATAACATAATAAAAAAAAATAAGTAGTTAATAAAAAGCTTTAATTAAGCATGCTTATTAAAAACAACTTTTTTTTTTTGTATGCAGCAGTTATTAATTATTTTATAAAAACTATTATATTTAAAAAACTTAATAATTTTATTATTGTTTTTGAATGCAAAATCTGTAGCTACGATTGCGTGTGCAGAGTTATTAGCATACGCAATATTATAATTGCTAGCAGCAAGAGCGTGTATTTATAAATAAAATATAAGCTTATATTTATTAATTATAGCTTTTATTTTATAGTAATTTATAAAAACACTATAAACATTATGCTTGATGCAAAAACTTTTTAAGTGGTACTTATGTTGAACACTTCTGCAAAATTAATTAAAATATATAAAAGCACTAAGTTAAAACAAATCTGCAAAAATTGTAATAGTAGCTATTATGTTAGCTTATAAAAAGCTGCTTTAAAAACTATTGTAATAGTAGCAACTATGTTTGCTGTTTTATTGGCCAAGGTAGTTGGTTTTAGCTCCCTAGATAATGTTAATTTTATAATAGCGGTAAACCTTAAATTTAATATATTACTTATTATTATTACAACTGCTATAGATAGCGTACTAATTAATAATATATACAATAATATGTATGCGCTAGCAAATTTATTATATTTGATTGTGACTTTAATTGTAACCTCCACAATGGCGTTGCTTAAAATTAATATTAGCGCTACTGATTTCAATGAGGTTTTCATATTTTTAGTTTTAGCTTTTAATGCTTAACTTTTAAGCACTTTTTTTATTAATGCTGTTTTTAATATTATTATATAAACTAAAAAAGTACTTATTTATAAACTATATATTTTTTTATTAAAAGAACTTTTTAAGCTTAAAATTTTAAATATTTTTTTTATATTTAGTATTAAAAAGCTATTTAATTTTTTTAAGCAAATTATTTTAAATAAAATTTATATATATTTAAAATAAGCAACTAAAGCAGCTAAATTTATTAAAATTATTAAAGTTTACAATATTTGGGTTAATAAAGGCAAGGTTAATATTTTTAAAAAGTAATAGCTTAAAATCCTTTTTATTAATAATTAGCAAAAAATAAAGCTAAATGTTAAAATATATTTCCTTAGTTATAAAAACATGCAAGTTTTTAATAAAACTTATAATAAACTTTATAAGTTAAAACATATAGAATAGGTTAATAAAGCAACACTTTTTGTATACTTTGTTTTTATAACATAAAAAAAAGTATACAGAGTAAACAAAAGCTAAGTGGTTGTTAATTTATAACAGTTTAATAAGGTTGCAGTTTTTAACAGTTACTTTTTTTTTTTGCAAAAAGAAGTTATTAACAGTTTGTTAAGCAAACATTATATTATTTATGTTAATACAACTAGTTTTTTTTATTAGTTTAAAGTTTATTTAGATTATAAGAACAGATTTATTATTATTAGTCCGTAAGGATTAAAAAGATTTAATGTTGCAATAATAAAATACTATAATTTGCTTGGATACGTCTAGCAATATATAAATAAGCTATTTTACTTTTTTTTTTATTATTGCTATTATTTTATTAATAATATTATTATTTTTTTTAATATATATAAAAAACATATTAAGCATTTAAACACTATTTTTGGTTTGTTTTAAACTAAAAATATTGCAATGTTTTCAAAAAAGTTTTTTATTAGGTACTTATTTGTTAAGCTGCTTAGATTCCGTGTTAATGCTCTAGGTCTTTTTATTATTAAAAAGCATATAAAGGCTTTTTAATAGCTTGCCTTTTTAAAAAACCTTTAAGCTCTTAAGCAATATTTTAGTGCAAGCGGCTTTTTTTATAGTTTGATTTTTTATTTTGCAAAGCTTGCTAAGCCTTTATAAAATTGTAAAACTATGCTGCTTACAAAAAGTTGCAAAAAAGAAAAAATTGTTAATAGAAACCCCAGTTGTTGCAAGCACTATGTACGTACTACTAACTATAATCCAATATTAGCTAAATTAAAATTATTTTGCGCTTTATAAAAAGCTATTTATAACAAAACTACTTTGTATTATTATAATTTTAACTAAGTCCTATACTTTTAAATTAATGCTGCTTGCAAGCGTAAGTTTAAAGTTATAATATTTTATATTATATAAGATTATAAGTGGACAAGTAATCTTATACTAGCAGCAAAAATGGAACTTATAATATATTTAAGTTGTTTTTTTTTGTTGGCAAAAATCTGCTATAGTTTTTTAAAGTTAAAAGTAGCGTGTTTTGTATAGGCAACTAAAAAGTTGTAAACAGTAATACATTTTAACAAGCGCTTAGTTATTGTTTTAATAAATTATTAATTAATAAAAAGCATTGTTAATTAGATTTCCTTTAATATGTTAGCAATAAACTAAGCTAATGTCCGTTTGGTTAATTTATTTATCTATTTATTATAGTATAGCTATTAAATTTATTATATACTTAATTGTTTTAATTATATGCCCAATATATTAAATTAACTTACTGCAGTAATAAATGCTATAAATAAATTAAGCAAGCTAAAACAATTAAACGAGCCCGCTATGCTAAATTCTATATAAAACATGGTAAAATATACAGCTTAAGCAATAATGAACAAAAAATAAAAGCAAGACTTTTAGCTAATATATAAAACAAATTTTTGCTACTGCAAAATTTTTAACAAGCTGTGCTATAAGCAGAACTAAGAAGCACGTAATAACAAAAACGTTATAGTTTTTTTAAAGGCTGGGCACTTTTTTTATGTTATAAACAGTTTGATTTATAATTTGTACAAAAGCATTAAGCAACTTTATGTTTTACATACAATATATTAATAAGTATTTAAAGTAGTATACAACAAAAAATACTATTTTAATTTAAAGCAAATAATAAAAAACCTTAAGCCATATTTAATATACTGCAAGTTATAGTTAATAAAAAAATACTGTAAATGTTGCCCTAAATATAACTTTAATTGCATTAATTAGCAGAAACTAATAAATAACTTTTGCTTTATTTGCTTTAAATACTCCTTGCTAATATAAACTATTGCTATTAATTTCATACTAGGATTGCTATAAGTCAAATCTGCAGGAACACTTTAGCAACTTATAGGCTAACCTTACTATAAATTTTACAACTATATAATAATAATATTATATTATATGTTCAAGCAAACGCTGCTTATTTTTAAAAACAATAAGTACACCGCTAAAGAATAAGCTATAGCTTTAATTAAGCAATTATTGTTATATGATTAAGAAATTCTAAAAGGAATTATTTTTGACCGCAATTGCAAGTTTATTTCTGATTTTTAAAAAAGTATTTAAAAAGCGCTAAAAATTAAGCTGTTAATAACAGCTGCTTATTACTTATAAGCAGACGGGTTATTTAAACAAAAAAATTAAACAATTGAAATTGCAATCAAATATTATAACTATATGCACCCTGAATCTAATTAAATCGATTTTGTACCTGCTTTGCAATAAAACTTAAATTTTGCGTATTTATAAGCTATGCAATCTACTCTTTACGAACAATTATATAGATTTAAGCTACCTGGTCCTTTTAACTTTATAACTGGACAAACAAACAACTGCTTATTAGAAGAAGTATACGCTTTTTGCAATTATTTGCAACAAAATGCTAAGCTGGCAATGGACTTCGCTGCAGCAAAAGCCAAGCAGCAGTTTAACCGAAAGTACCAATCCTTGGAGTTCTCCCCTGGCAACAAAGTTCTTTTGTGATTACACAATAGGTACTACTTGCTAAGTAACTTTTCTAAAAAGTATTTGCAATAGCGCGCTGGGCTTTAGACCGTTAAGTGCAAGGTTGGTGATTTAGCGTACGAATTAAACTTCCCCGAATATTACCGTATTTATCCCGTTATTTCTGTAGCTTACTTCTGACCTATGAAGAGCGAGAAGGATCCGTTTAAGCAAATAATACTTCTGCTAGGCCCTGTTGAAGCCGACCAACACTCCGATGACAACAACGAAGGAAACGTTTATAAAGTCGAGATAGTCCTTAATTATCGAGTGAATCGTAAGAAGAATGGCTTTGATTACTTTATTAAGTGGAAGGGTTGGGGTTACGAGCATAACCGATGGTACTCCGAACACTACTTCTGGCACTTCCAAGAGCTTATTGACGAATACTGGGAGCGACGCGGCCCTTGACCAGACCTGACGAAGAAGAAGGCTTAATCCCCAGAGACTCCAGCAGCAAGCGCTGAACAACCCGTTCCTAAGCGCCGAGGAAGACCTCGCAAAGTCCCTCGGGCAGTCGAAGAGTCGACCGTTTCGCCTGCACCTGCACTCATCAATTCACCGGTTCCAGTCGATCCAGCTGAAGTCACCGACCGCGCTGTTCGACGTAGCACTCGCTTACAGAAACCTGTAGAGGGAGCCAAGGAAGGAGTGGAGGAAACCAAGGATGGGGCTGCGGCTACCGCTGGAGAGAAAGCTCAAGGGAATTGAGCATTTACATGTACACTTAGTCTACTGAGGTCAGCAGAGTTTCTTTTCTGTGCCCGGCAATTTGATAGGGACCCCCAGGGGGTCCACGCCTGGTGCAGGTGGAGACAGGGACACCCCCGGAGGGGGTGGCACCTGGCGACACCTGCCACACAGGCAGCATTCCACACAAGAATATCTTGTGTGCTCCGCACACAATATTCTTGTGTGTCTTTCCTTAATATATGATCTTTCAGTTCAATACCCAGACTTCGTCTATCAGTTTTTTAAAATTATTTAATAGTTTAATATATAATTATTTATTTATTATTAAAAATTTATTTTTTATATTTATAAATGTTTTTATAGCTTGTTTTTTAATATTTTTAAGCTTAAAAATATATTAAACAGCTAAAAAAATTAGCTTTAAACTTTTAAATAAATTAATAAAGTTTTTATTATTTAATATATTTAAAAATTTTAATATTATACATTTTAATATAATAATATATATAAAAGTTTATTTAAAAGTTTAAAAGCTAAATTATATTTTAATATATTAAATATAAAAAATATAAAGCTTTTTAAAAGTTTTTAATATATATATTTTTATATATATTAATATAAAGTTTTTAATTTTATTAATTAAAATATAATAATATTTATTAATTTAATAAATAAAATTATATTTATTAATTATTATAATAATATAACGCTTTTTATAAAATATATAAGCTTTTAAAATCTTTTTATTTATTATTAGCTAAATTAACTTTAAAAAATTAATTTTAATTAAAAATATTAATAATGTTTATTATAATAATTAAAAAAGCGATTAAAAAAGTAAAGATTTAATAATAAAATTAATAGCAGCTTTATTTAAAAAATTAAAACTTTTAAAAGCTTTAAAAGTTAAAATATTAATAATAATAATAATAAAAAAAGTATTAATTTTAATATTAAATAATTGTTTATATTAATAATATATAAAAGTTTGTTTTTTTAGCTTTTTTTTTATAAGCTTTTTTTTTATAAGCTTAAAGCTAGTTTTTAATTTATTATTTTTTTTAGCAATAATAGCTTGCTTAATAATAATAATTTTATAAAAAACATTATTATATATATTATTATTTTTATTATTTTTAATATTTTTAATAGTTTTAATAGCTTTTTTAAACTTTTTTTTATTTTTTAAAAACATTTTATATAGCAATATTTTAATTTTTTTATTAGCTAAATTATTAAATTATATAATTATAAAGCTAAATTTTGTTTAATTAAGCAAACATATTTAAACATAGTTTAATTAATTTTTGCTTTATAAAATTAATTAAAATAAATAATAAAACAGTTTAAACAAAAATATAAACAATAATAACAGCAAAAATAATAACAATAAAAAATAAACAAATATTAAAAATAATATTATTAATACTTTAAATATTAAATTATTATAATTATTTATAATATTAATAAATAAATAACTTATAAATTATAAATATATGCTTATAAAAATTTAATAATAATTTAGCAGCTTTTATAACTTTTAAAGTATTAAGCATATTTTATAAAACTTTTTAAAATATTTAAGCGTATTAAACATTAAAAACAGGCTTTAATTTTACTATTTTTAATATTAAAAATGCTTTATTTACAATTAAGTTAACTATTTATAAGTAAAAAACGCAATTGTTAGTAAAACCCGAAAATTGGGTAAGGGAGTCTATGTTTTTGTAGGTGGGGCGCGATATTTCGATTCGAAACGACAGTAACAGCGGAATGATGAGAGCCATTACTGATGGACGTCCCTCAGTGACGTGACGAGCCGGAGACAGAACTGGAGGGTGGCTTTGAGCCCGAACATTCGTCATCGAAGTACCCAACCGAGGCTTTCTCTTCCTGAGTCTACTTAGGCCGTTGCCTCTACTGCCGCACTAATAAGAAATACTGGGCCGCTATGTTCGCCGTCCCATGGCTAACGACAAATGAAATTGTGATCCCTGATCAGAACCCGGATGAGCCTGATTCACAGTAGATCTGGTTCATGATCGATTACCCGCTCTGCCGCTTTTCCGATTCCCAGTATTTCACTTGTGAAATCCCCAGCATTGTTCTTCTCTCCACTCTCTTATAATTATTAAAACACTACGAGCTTCAGATCTCATAAGATCTGATTTACCAGCATTTTGTGGGATACCGATTCGAACACGACGGTTACTGTACCTTTCAACATCCGAATACAGCTACAGCGCATAAATACCATCGATATGGGAGCCAAGTCAGGACTCGCCCTGAAGGCTCTGCAGTGGTTTATCCGCGGCATCCAGTTTCTGAGCTGCGCCGTTGTTCTAGCCCTCTTCTCATACTTCCTCGCTATCGCCTCGCGAAACAACATCGACATCCCGACGTGGAGTAAGGCAGTCGAAGGAATATCAGGCATAGGCGTCCTGTATACATTACTCGGTCTCCTGCTGCTCTGCTGTGTCGCCGGTCACCCATTCGCATCGGGGATCGCCATCATTCTTGATGTCGCTTTCATAGGCGCCTTTATCTACGTTGCGCAGGCGAACCGAGGGGGTGCTAGCTCGTGTACCGGTACTGTCAATACAGTCTTTGGCACTCGTCCTGCTTCAGATAGTCTTGGGTCCGGACTGCCCAATTTCCATCAGCTATGCCAGATTCACAAGGCTGTTCTGGCCGTGTCGATAATTGCCATGTGAGTGCGGCCACTATTTAGCCGGCTGCTGATTTTGGATTGGGACTTATTCGATTTGATATTTAGCGCATTCTTCCTACTCTCTGCCTTTACGGAAGTCATCCTTGTCCGTCATCGACGCAAAGAGTCACGCTTCGGCCCCAGCCCCGCTAACAACTACACTTCCGGCTACGGCAGCCGAGGCGGTTTCTTCGGCCGATTCCGCCGTCGCAAGGGCTCTGAGGAACAAGTCATGAACCCGAATGTACTGCCTGAGCGTAAGTAGTTCTTTTGGCCCTTCGCTGTCCTTTGTAGCAAGGAGTTCGGTTACAACAAGTACTGACTTGCAATTCATGAAGACACCCACCCTGATCAAGTTCGACCCAGCTACGCTACGGAGGGCACAAATGGCGCGCATTACAACAAGTACGGCGAGTCGGGGTTTCAACATGACGGCCAGGTAGCGTACCCGGACAGGACCTCCTACCCTTCTACTGGGCAAAGCAACTATGGCTACGTCCGTTAAGGAAGTCGATGACGCCCTGGTGGATTGTCAAGTTTACCCACAAACGACCTAATGTAAGATTATGGCATAGAAGCATTGGAAATAGGTACCTCACATGAGTCTTACGAATGATTTAAGTGTCCATATACACTGCTTGCATACGAGATACAAATGAGAGGAGGCTACAAAATTGTATATATGAGATACGACATAAGTTTGAATAATATTATAATCATCATCATAACATTGTCTCGAATTCAAGGCCAATCTTGGAAATTATGTCACGCTGCCACACATCATTCTTCAACTTTATATACATTTCGGAGCGACTCGATGAATTCAGGTTGGTCACAAGTCAAATATTGAAGTTTGCTTCGGAAAATCCATTATAGGGTCGGCCGCGGCGAACAATGTATGCCGCGTCAGTAAGTACCATGGT
Organism: Xylaria curta; assembly: GCA_022495235.1. Lineage (NCBI taxonomy): Eukaryota > Fungi > Ascomycota > Sordariomycetes > Xylariales > Xylariaceae > Xylaria > Xylaria curta. The sequence goes on from MU375984.1 coordinate 12,946, forward strand.
TATCTCTCGTCATCGGAGTGATACAGCCACTGAAATCATAAATAAGAAGCTAATTACACTCCATATTATGGAACAAAATCGAATGTCAGGTGTAATAATACTCACTATTTCCAACCCCCCGGCCCCCACCATACATACTGACCCTATTCGACTTTCATTATACGCTTTACATTATAAGGCTAACGTGCCCTTCGTACTCGGGACCTCCCCCTCCTTGCCGGGGATGCGCGCCGTGGCGTTGCGGATGGCGACAGCGAGGGCCTTGAAGGCGCTCTCGGCACGGTGGTGGTCGTTCTCGCCCCGGAGGCAGTCGACGTGCAGCGTGATGCGCGCGGCCTGCGCGAAGCTCTGGAAGCAGTGCGGGATCATCTCGGTGCTGAGGTCGCCGATCTTCTCGCGCTTCAGGCCTAGGTCCGTCACGCAGAAGGGTCGGTTCGACAGGTCGACGACGGCCCGCGATAGGGCCTCGTCTAGAGGCGCGTAGGCGGATCCGAAGCGTGCCAGGCCTACGGCCTCGCCCAGCGCTATTGCGAATGCATAGCCTAGTGTTAGACAGACGTCTTCGGCTGTGTGGTGGTCGTCGACTATCGTGCCTGTTAGCATTCCTTGCTGCCTTGGCTTGTTGGTTTTGGGACCTCGCTTCTCTTCACAACACGGCGCAATAGCGAAAGAATAAATTAGTTGCTGAGAGTGCAAGTAAAAAAAAAGTCCAGACATACTGTACAAATCGCCCCTACACGCCAACAGGAGACTCCAGCCGGCGTGCTTTGAAAGGGCATGTAACATGTGATCTAAGAAGCCGATGCCTGTGTTGATGCTGATGCGCTGAGAATTGCTGACCTGGCTGGCATGGCCCTCCGACGCAACCTGGAGCCGCGCATCTGTCTCTGGCGGGAACGGACCCCCGTCTAGGTTCAGCGCAACCTGGATCTTGGTCTCGTTGGTGTCCCGAACCATGGCCGCCCAACGATATGCTGTAGACCCCATGGTAGCTGTATTTCTAATATGGGTTATGCGGAAACTTGGCGTATTTGGCAAATCTGATAGACTGCTGAACGGGTGTCGGTATGATTTTCTTTCTAATCGCAATAGTTCTGTTTCCTGCCTTAAGTGGTGGTCGCTTTTGCAAATGCGCCAGCTCGCCTGTTGTAGTCTAGGTACACCTGATGGCAACTTTTTATGCCGAGTATCGGTGTTCCATTGATAACTACTTCTTAGGTACCGCCAGGCTGGACCGCAATTGACCAACCAGCAAACGCCTATTTCTACTCTAGATAGCGCCAACAGACATTACTTTGAGATGAATGCGTACTTGGAAGAAACAACAAATTGATGTTGTTTGTAAAAGTAACAGGATAAATATCTGTTATTCATGATGATCAAGACATTCATTCTTTCTGAATCTTTGGTTGGGCATAATAGGTACGTAAGTAATACGTATATTTGAAGTCATTTTGGATTCTCCGCTATCCGCTTATCGCAGCCCCGCCAGCTATCGATAACCTTCTACCTGGGTAGACTAGTCTGTACATTGCCCCAAAATATTTTCTAGAGCTTCAATCGACCAGCCACGGCAATTCCCATCGCGGCTGCGGACATATACATCTACACCATGGCGCCCCAAAGGACGAAGACAATCAAGAACAAACATGCAGCGAACAAATCTGGGGCCGGCCAGAGCAAGTCATCCAAATCCGACTCGAATGGCGTTTCCAAGTCCAAGAAACCTGGAGGTGCGCCTTTGGCGAAACAGATGAAGGGCCAAACGATGGCCGATCTGCTGAAGAAGAAAAAGAAGAAGATCTACACTGAGAAGGAGCTGGGGATACCACAGTTGAATATGATCACGCCCGTCGGTGTCACAAAGCCGAAGGGCAAGAAGAAGGGGAAGGTTTTTGTCGATGACAAGGTGCGTTGATATAGCACCACATTGCGGTGTGCTGAATGGGTATGGAAGCTTACGATCACGGAATAGGAGAGCATGAGCACGATTCTCGCCATTGTACAGGCCGAAAAAGATGGTCAAATCGAGTCCAAGATGATAAAGGCGCGACAAATGGAAGAGATCCGCGAGGCGCGCCGCGTCGAGGCGGAGAAAAAGGAGGCAGACAAGAAGGCCAAGCTCGACGAGACGAAAGAGTCGCTGCGCAAGAAGAGGAAACGGAACAAGACAGCTGTTGATGATGACAAGGATATCATCTCAGACGCCTTGGCTACGGGCACGAACTTGAAGTCCAAGAAGAAGAAGGTGGCTTTCGCATGAAAACTTGTCATATTCGGGCATTAAATGGAGTTATTGGTGTTCATGTATATATATGTCTTCGTTTTGAGCGGATGGGAAACAGTTGTCCCTCTACGAGATCTTATGATACCCAAAGATTATCGAACTCACTTGCTGCTTCTGTAAAATTGAGAGTCGTTCACACCGTACAAAACCCATGTTATCTGCTGATAGTGCTACCAATGGCTTACAGTGCCAGTGCCCAATTCAGGAGAAACAATTTAGTCTCAACTTGCAACAGACAACTTGAGTTTCGGGACCGGGCTAATACGTCACTTATTTGTGGCTTGTTGCATACAGTACAATCGGAATGTGAAATAATACAACATCGATAAGGCCTCTCACAAACTTATGGACCACCGAATAACGTCTCTGGTTCGGGACTATCAGAAAACCGGGACTACGAAAGCTACAAACAATTGTCCGTTCAGATCGGTGTTGTTTTAAGGTTGTTCGGGTCTTACAATGGCTCGAATGGCACATACATAATAGCAGTGATTTTTGACTGCCGATCATGACGTATGGTGCCGTCGATCAACCAGTTGAGATGAGGAAGAGCAGCAAGTGGTAAATGAGATGATCCACCTGCGCCAGGATGTGTAGCTTCAGGCAAGTCAGGTTTGTTTGTTCTTTTTTTCCAACCGGAAACAGGCCTGGCATGATAGGGGACACATCTTACCTGGGTCCGACCTGGGCGAATTATAGACTCAATCAGTAACACTCGACCCGTGATTTTACTTGTATGATATCTTTTAGTCTCAAGTTGATGAAGCGAGGAATAGTTCGTGTACGACAATTTCACGTGGGATGGCGGAGAATTGAGATGCATTATCGTGGTTAGGCTCCCCAATCAATTCCGCCTGGTGAAATACGAGATCTTGATGTCTCGTATACGGGGTAGTATGCAATTATCCTCCACGCCAAGGCCTTGCTACGCCGCCAGCGGGCGTTGCTACCTTGAGAGGGAGACTCGGGAGCGCCCAGCACAATCTTCGTACACTTCGCATACTGTATAGGAACCAAGAAAAGGAAGAAAGAAGCCTTGAGAGACTCTGCGATTCGCCTTTTGGTAGTATCATTCTCTAGCGTTGAACACAAACGCGCAAGCAAAACGCAATACATTCTTTGATAAAGAAAGACAAACAAGGAGACCCTGGTACGGCACTAGTAACGGTTGCACCATATTGATGAAAAGGGCAAGGCATCGTTGTCTGATTGGACGCCTGTATCAGGCATCGCGGTGCACAACACGCTAACCCTCCTGACAAGCGAAATGAGCCCCCCAAGATGCCCTGGATATTCAAGGACAGTGGCCATGGATCAGAACAGATCAGAACAGAAATCAGAATACCAACAAACGACTACCCACCTAGCCTCCGATGCTAGTGCACCTGTATAGTGTGCGGCAGCCACTACTGCAGATGCTAGGTTAGGTGTATGTAGGCACTAAGCCTACTATGTAAGGCCCTCCCTGGGCTCGACACGACCGTGTTCCACTATTTAGGCCCTTAGAAGGGGCCAAAGGGCCGTTGGCTCATTTTAAAATTGCTGCTATATTGGGGCGTTAAGGTTGTTATTAGAGACACAGTCCTTTTATCTAGCATCAAGCCCCAGTCCGTTTGCCCTCCTTCCTTCTTCCCTTCCCCGTTCGACCTTGAAGGTGTGGATGTCAGGTACGAGACCCCGCCGGCGACAACGAACGATGAGGAACGGCAGAGTCGACGCGCCAGCGAACAAAGCGACGAGACGAGAATAGAGAAGCCGGCTGCATGTGGTGATTGCTGATAATATAATGGAAGCCCCCGCACGATCGGCAACCTAGCGCATTCGTTATCCCCAAGTCAGGCCAAGTGCCAGCGAGTCAGCACACTCCGCCCAGATCCCGAACACCTCTGTCGAGAGACACCTCGTATTCCCCTTTTACACCGCCACGCAGCGCGATGACCGATCAGGTTTCCGGGTCTTCACTCCCTCAGACCCGGGACCTCCGCCAGCAGCAGCAGCAGCAGCAGCAGCAGCAGCCGCAGCAACCGGAACAGGACCAGGAGCAGGACCATCACCGACGACACATCCACCCTCATTCTCGCAAAGTGCCGTCTTCGCATCAACACAACTCCAAACGCAACCATAATCACAACCACAACCACCAGCACCTCCATCACGTTCGTTCTCAGCAAAACAGCGGGCCTCACCAACGCGACACTTCACACGATAATGCGGACAACAGTTCGGACGTTGTCGTTGTTGTCGAGACTATCTCTGTTCTCCAAGTAACCGATCTGAATGGTGCGACTATAATTAAGACACTACCACACGACTACTCTACTACGCCTGTGATCACCGATAGCCGGCCCGAGTCGACTGTCGCGAGTAGCACTGAAAAGCCCCCATCGACGGACACAGATCTCCCGGACACAGCTTCAACCAGCAGCGCTAGTAACGACGGAAATGGTGTTGCACACCCGTCGTCATCCTCTTCGTCAACCATAGAAGACCCGACTGTAACACCATCGGGATCTTCTATGCCTACCTCGTTTCCCACGTTATCTTATGCACCCATAACAGCCACTCCTTTATCTACGGCCCCTGTCTTTCCTTCATTAAGCGGCCTGTCTAATTCTAGTTAGTATACTCGATGTGTCTGGATTCGTTCTGATCTGACTGATACTTTGCAGCTTTTTCGTCTTCATCTTCCGCTTTTGGCAACTCCAGTGCCTCTTTACATTCATTCACTACTGCAAGTGAAGATGACTTTTCAATTTTGGGCGGCGCAACTGGTACGCGCTCTAAGACATCATCGCACCCTTCATCATCGGTATTTACGCAATCGGTATTCGGGACGTCGACGTCTAAATCTTCTCCAAGTGTAGCCTACACGTACCTTACCGACACTGCCAAGCCCGAAGCTACGACGACCGGCGGCGGTAATGGAATAGGCTCGCCTGCTGACACGGGTAATGGTGATGGCTCTGTTCCAACCTCCAGCGCCGGCTCCGGCTCCGGCCCAGGGAACACATCGGCTGGAACCATTGCTGGGAGTGTGGTTGGGGCGATCTCTGGGCTCGCAATCATCTTGCTCCTTGCTGCAGCTTTCTTAAAATGGAAGAAGCGCCAATCCAGCATGAAGCTAATACAAGAGTCTGGAAATGACAGAGGGTACGGCGCCATGATAACTGGAGGAAGCGGAGGCCCGGGTGGTGGTAGTGGTGGCATGTCCGAACACCGACGGCCGATTCCGTTTGCTATTCCTGCAGCGTTAGCCAACCTAACAAGCCAGCGCTTTTCGAGGAGCACGGTGTCGTCTAATGGAGGTGAGAGGGGCTTTACAAAGGTCTCTGGCCGGAAATTACCCCCTGTTATACAATTCGGTGGCGATGGCTACACAGATCCGAGAGCAACCATGATGAGTGATCAATCGATTGATTACCGAGCGTCACAGAATTTCTTTGGCGAAGCGCCTCTGTCTAGATTAGCTGTTGGTGCTCCCATGTTGCAGGAGACCAGTGCCCCAGTTTTTCATGCTAGTCCGGCCCGAACTGCCATCGCGACACCCGGTCCATTTAGTGATCCGTTTTCCGATGATAATCGTGTAGTGTCTCCGACATTGCCTCCGGATCCGGTGGGACGCTCTCATCTACCCCAGGACAGATCGACACGATCTCACGGATCCTTCTCCAGGTTTACCGAAGACCTTTGAGACCAGCATCCCCACGGGGCGCTTGCCCCTATGCTTCTAATTAGCACACTGACATGAATCCAACAGTTCTGTTCGGAAACTTTCGTCGCAAATGGGCGAGGTTAGTGAGCAAACCAAATACCACAGATCTGGTTTAAAGAATTGATTTCTTGTATATAATCAAGTCAAGCAAACCTTCGAACGGACAAAGCATCAAAGATCAGCCAGTTGAGACGGCATGATCTACGGACCTTGTAATCTATTCAAATAATGATCTGGCTGTCTTTAGTCTGACTAGGTTAATAAAGTGCGGTACTATTGTCTGCGTATGATGTTTTCATAATATCAGTGGTCACTGGTGACATGTTCCACGAAATTAGAGACCATTCCACCGATATGGGGAGCGGGGAGCCTTGCATCGGGATGAGTTGCGGCAATGACTCAAATATGCTACGAAACGTACGGGCATTTCTCAGGCTTAAAAGGGCTTCATTTTTGGCTTATAGCAGAAGCTGGGGTTGCGAAAAGGCATCGGATAAAAACGGGAAAACGGCAACATGAGACGGTTGTGAAACTCGAGTCCAGCTGGTCATACGGATAACCCCCAGCTCTTCCGCCGCTTTGGCTTTGGTCTTTGCGTGATCAACTCTTGTTGCAAGACAATGACCCATGGCCCTGATCGTGCTGGTAGACTGGCAATAGCGGCATTCGCTGGGCGACTTATCGCCTTCTTAAAGTGAGGCCGCTTGCAGGCGTTGCGTGAATGGTGGATCGCCTCGGCCGCACGACAGTCACCGTAGGTAGTACCTGAAACGCGGGAATCTGTTCGTTGGATTGGCGCTTCGTGTGGACATGGCGTGCCTGATACCTACCTACCCATTGCGTAAATGGAGTGCAGCCTAATCAAGATGATATGTAGCGAGCGGGATTCCGAAAGAATCCATATACCGCGCAACCAATAAGGTTACCTGATCATATTGGTGCGCGTTTCTATACTGGTCATTGTCCGTCCTGTACGAAGTAGAATGTCATATGATTTCGATTTTGAAGGCTGAGCAAAGCCTACTCTGGCGGGAGTAGAACGGAGTTACATGCATGTGCAGGAGATCCTAGATGCCGCCGACGTGCGTGCAGTGCCCCTTGACCGTTACAATCAAAGTGCGAACAAAAATATTCCGATGTGAGGTTTTCTCGCGTAGATATGCATTGCTATCCTCGTGCTCCTTGCTTCCGAGGGCGGCGATCAGGCGAGCAATCATTCATTCTTGTATTCTCGCAGTGACGATGCAATGCTTCATCAAGGAGCCCATGCATCGGAATTCCGCGAGCCGCCAAGTCCACGGTTTCCAACTGCCTCGAGGATCTAATTATCTACCTAACAACATTAAATGTAGACACTGTAGGTAAGGTATATACATAGGTAGGTATGGATGACTGGGGGAAGAAGTGACCAGGTCCTGGAACAATATCACCCACACCTGCGGAGGGTCTTGGCATACCACTGGCTGATCATTCTCCCACGTTGGATGTATAAGATAATTGAAAGCAAAGACATGATAGCAGAATGAATGATGGCTACACCGCCCTGCATGGCTTATGCCCTTAATAATTTGTCAGGCCTTGCAGCGAGACGTAATACAGATATACACGTGCTTCAAACCACTGCCAAAATTTGATCCGATGCTTCCACGCCTCGATGCTGATGAAGGAGGTAAAAAGCTGACGAAACTCAATGTACCTATCTGGTGTGATAAGCCCACTTATGATTGCCGTCCGTGCTTCAAGGAGTACTCGGTACAACCCATATGGGTGCTCCTTACAGTAGACTCGGTAAATTGCACAGAACCAGCCTCTCATAGTCTACAATACGGAGGCAACAAGGCGAATGCGATTTGTCGCGCCTGTACATGTCATTGTGTCATTGTCTGCACAAGGAGTTTTCAATATCCAAATGCGCGGGGGGCTGATAATTGATCCTCACCCTCTGACTGGCGCTAACTATAGAGACTTTCTATTCAGACTTCAGACTTTGGAATTGATGAAGCTTCAAGACAAACTCTATCAGTTGACAGCATACACTAGAAAAGGCTGTAACAGAAATAAACCGTCTCTTTGTGGCTTTTCTTTAAAGTCTTGGTCCTTCGATACTACAGTACGTAAATAAGCATGAATCTTTTAATAGTTGCCAAGTTGTTGGCGGCCGCCCAATGACACACAGACCCGAGTACGAGCATTGGTATACCTACTTAACCCAGCCCACTTACAAGTTACCTTCGCGGCGTCTAACTCGCTCAGCCCCCCTCTCGTTTATGTTACCGAACGAATAGGCAGCTTGCTTCAAGTTCCACGTTTGATTTCTAATCCGAACCAGAGATTCATCTTTTTGCCTGGTAGCACCCTCCTCTGCACAGTTACATACATTATGTATTCAACGGTGATGATGATGCGCATGAGGTACCTGTTGTTAGCGAAGGTTGCTGCTAATGTATGGTTGGCATCCAGGTACCAATTACATGCACATGCGGGATCTAAAGATATCAATCAGCGGAAGTGTGTAACTACTACTATGTAGGGTATAGTTAGTCGTAGCTTCAAACTAATCCCACGTGTTGGCAGTCTCAGTGAACACTTCTGTATTTTATCTCCTTTAGTCCTTTTCGATCCTCCATAATTATTCTATACACTAGTCTAACTCCTTAACTTCTCCAACGCGCGCCGATCATTCAAAGCACCTGTCCCATATGTAATCCCTTCCTTCTTTAGCTTCACTTTCCCCACGACCACAATCACGACTTAGCTTATCTCCGCTATCATCCGCCATCATCCGCTACAGAGAACAGAACCATTGGGGTGTACTGTTAGAACCGGCACTTTCAAGTTGGCTACCGTTAATTCCACCACATCGATTACGACGCCAACGAGAATCATAGACCGACCCGAGCATTCAGAACATGATGGACCATCTCAGGGTCGACCCGGGCGGCTTCCAGATACCGGGTATGCACCCTCCCCCCTTGATAAACCAGCCGCCATCGATATTTGGAGCCTACGGTCACGATGGTCTCCCCGTATTGCCTCCAGAGCTTGCGGCACAGATGGGGTTCGATCCCTCGGCACTGCTCGACGATGTGAACGAGGCAAAGAGGAGGAGAATTGCACGGGTGAGCGGCTCCCCTAGCCCTTTCCAAGCAGCTCGCTATCATTGGCACCATTGCCCTTTTTCGGTTGCGCTAAGCGACTGACAATACGATGTTTGTGATAGGCATGCGATATGTGCCGCAAGAAAAAGATTAAATGTGACGGGAAGTTACCCGCTTGCACGCACTGTATCAATTATAAGACGGACTGCGTCTTCACGCAGGTTGAGAAGAAGCGAAGTCCACCGAAAGGGTAATGACAGCCCATCCTACTACCTCCTCATGTCTTGGCCCATATTGCCCAGTACTGACGTTGGTCATATAGCGCTAAATATATAGAAGGCCTTGAAAACCGCCTTGGGCGTATGGAGAGTCTGCTCAGGTTATCGGGTAGGTCGTTACTTTGCTATGGTCCTGGCATATTCGGCCCTGTCCTTACACTACAAGCCTGAACTCGAGCTGAAGAGCCACTTCAAAGGTCTTTTAGGAGAAGATGACGAAGCGACGGATCTGGCGACCCTAGAAAAGCGCCTCGCAGAGAAGCGCCAGCAATCGAAAAACGGATCTCTTGCCTCGCAGGCATCTCAATCGAACCCAACCTCACCATCACAGGCCACATCCGGCCCTGACGGTTTCGAATCAGCCTCCCAAAGCGCATTGACTTCGCCCGAGCCAATAAAGGAGAGAGAGTTCAGGAGTTCTCCACCACCACCAACGTCAGATGGTAAAAGCGAGGAAGAAGTGGAAGCGCTGTCAGAAATGATGTGTTCACTAGTAACGAACCCACACGGCGAGACAAGATATATAGGTAAGCTAAGAAGTAGCTGCGCGACGAGCGCCGCCGACTGACAATCGTAGGATCGTCTTCCGGGTTTTCCATATTTTCCCCAAAGGGTATTCAGTGGGTAAACGAGAGGATAGGAGATACGTCGTTCCAAAAGATGATTTCGGAGGTCTCACTAGATGATCACAAATGGACTCAGTGGAAGCAGGAGGTCTTTTCTGATCTCTTCCACCGCCCTGTCTTCCGGCCACTGCCGCCTAAACCCGAAGCACTATCCTTGTTAAAGGACTATTTCGAGAACTTCAACTGCATCTTCCCGCTGTTCCACCAACCCACCTTCATGCATCTGGTTGAAAGGCAATATTCGTCTAACCCGTATGAAGGCTCCGGCTGGTGGGCAAGTCTGAATTGCGTATTCGCCATTGCACATCGCCTTCGGGTCATGAGCAACCTCGTGCCACAAGAAGAGGATGAGAAGGCATGGGCTTATATAAAGAACGCGATGGGGGTCTTCAGCGAGTTAGCTATGCGCAACACAGATCTTCTAAGCGTACAGGCATTGCTTGGCATTGCTTTGTTTATGCAAGGAACTCCGAATCCCCAACCATCGTTTATACTTGTCGCAGCCGCAATAAGGTCTTCACATAGCATTGGTCTCCACAAACGCGGCACCGGATTCAACTTGAACCCCATTGAGATCGAGCAGAGGAAGCGGGTATTCTGGATCGCGTATATGCTAGACAAGGACTTGTGTCTTAGGTCAGGTCGACCACCTGCACAAGATGACGACGACATGAACGTCGACCTCCCAGACGCCGACCCTGCCGACCACATAGGCAACATTCCCCTAGCTAACGGCAAGGGCAAGATGAATCTCTTCCGCGTTATGTGTGAATTGGCAGTGATCGAAAGCAGAATTTACAAGAGGTTGTACTCCACGAAAGCAACGAAGCTGTCGGATGGCGAACTGTTGCAGACGATCGGGGAGCTCGACAAGGAACTTGAAACCTGGAAAGACAACATTGACATCGATTACCGCCCCGAACACGAAATTAAAGCGTCACATACGCCATTAGTATTGCACATTGCCATGCTTCATTTCTCTTACTACAACGCTCTTACTACTATTCACCGGATGTCAATTCATCATGGCCTATGGACAAGCCGATTAGCAAACTACGCTATCCAAGGCCTAAATGCCAGGCCCCTGAACCCGAGGGTGTTCTCTTCAGCGGCGCTTTGTGCATCCGCTGCAAGAGCTACTATTTCTTTGCTAAAGTATATTCCGCAGGGCGATTTCTCATGTGTCTGGTGCGTATAGTCCGAACCTTGACATTAGTTAGAGTAACTGACAAGTACAGGATGGCTCTCTATTTTCCAGTCTCAGCATTAATGACATTATTCGGGAACATCCTACAAAATCCGAATGACCCCCGTGCGCGCTCAGATACGCGATTAATGAACCTGGTGGTGACGTTCCTATCGACGCTGGGCGCAGAGGCAGAAACCGGAGGTGTTTATCGCATGCTCGGCGTATGTGCTGAATTCGAACGTATTGCCAAAGTAGTCATAGAGAAGGCCGAAAGGGAAGCGGCGTCACGAAAGAAACGGAAACCAGCTGAATTAAATAGGCCAAAAGATAACGCTCATCACGGTTCAGCTACCACGATAACTCCCGGTCTATCATCGTCCGCAGCAACGCCCACGGCGAATATATACAGTAGCAGTAGCAGCGGTAATAGTAATCCGGGTGTGGCGCAGCTCTCGCCGAAGTTCAACGGCGAGCAAAATCGGCAAAACAATGCGAGCGCGGCTGGGACGCCAAACAGCAGTTCTCAGGTCAGCGGAATTACCAATGGATACAGTCCGATGAATACGGCGGCATCGTCGAACGGCTCGGCTCCACGCGGTAGCGTGGATGGCTGGCCGTCGGAACAGTTTGACCCAACGGAACTGGGGTTTGCGGAATTGACGGGATTCGGGCAGCCGATGGCATCACCGTCGACGATGCTGGGCGCTATGGGTATGAATGGGGGTCCCGGACCTGGGCTGGCGCGTGGAAGTAACGGTGCGGCTGGATACCAGCCGACATTGCCGCAAGACCTCTGGCAACTGCCCATGACACTTGACTGGGACTGGGCCGAGTTTACGGGCGGGCCGTATCCTGGATTCGAGAACGGAAGCACGGTTCAAAATTAAGTAAGGGCGGGAAGGGAAGTTGGGAAGGCTATCCGCTCGAAAATATGACTGGGAATTTTTTACGACGACGACAAACACGGCCGAATACCGATATGATTGAAATGAGAGAGAATACGCCCTTTTACGACGGCCTACACTACTCATGTTTTTTTCCTCTCTTTGACTGTTTGTTTGGGATACCTGTATGCATCTTTGAGTCTGAGCGTTGGGACGATCAAGGGGGAGTTTGGGGCGTTGCTTTTGTTTCAGCGTTATGGAAAGTGAAAAAGACCTGTAATGGGTATATGGTTGGGGCGGCAATTGTTTAGGATCAAAATCTCAATTCATGACTATATATAGTGTTTATTCTGGCGCGTAGATTGTATGTAGCCAAGGGACCTTGAATACGGCACGTTTTATATAGCAGGTTTAGGTATATCTTATTGCAGTGATTGCAGTGTGCATTGTCCATGAACATATAACGGGGGGCTCGCAACTCTTATATTGTATGGCAATTGTTATACTTCAATTTTAACTACAGGGTGTTTTATGGGTTGCTTTTTATTCTCATCTCGCGAAGTCAATTTTGACGCTGTTAAACTGAACGCTTGGTTCTTGTTAAGAGAGTATTTCAGTAAGCATTTACAGTCAGAATAAGTGGCAGCACGGCTTTAGTGTAAATTTTCTAATACTTAAATTCCTACCGTTGCCAACAGTATGCAAGATCTTTCAATCAAGAGAGGCGCGGGAACAGACAGATGTCTTATATCCGATGCGCCCGAAGCTGGATGCCGTAATTGAGCAGTTGCCTTCGCTCGACATACGCTAAACTAGAATCGGACTAGGGCTGGACTAGTAGCATAGAGGAAAGCTTTCTAATAATCACCACCTTCTTCCAACCCGCCGAGTCATCGATAGAGCTGAGGCGAAATATTTAGTAACCCGTTCGGCTCGAACGAATTAGATCGGCGGTTCTTCGCTGACAGAAGCTGTGCTCTCTGGAATACATTACAGCAGTCGGACAGGTAGCTGAGCTGGCTTTCAACTTTCAATTGTTGCGCACATGAGATAGCACACCCACCATCGATTCGCACTCACACTCGCCGCCTCTCGACCTCTCAATCACCCTCCGCCCGCTCCGGCCCGGTCGACGAGCTCACGATCGCCCGGCATGTCAAGCATGGTCCGGCGGTCGGCTGGCTTTGCGCGGGTCGCCAGCCGCTCCCTCAGCACCCCAACGCGTACGAGCCTACGAACACCACGTTGCCAGCGCACCACTCCTGCCGCCTGGTCCGCACAGCCTCGACACTACTCGGGGTCTCGGAAGCCGTTTAAACTAAATCCTAAGGCTAAAAATGATGACGGAAAAAATTCTGCCGATAAGCCACAGGTCCAGAGCACTCACTCTCCAGGGCCCGCCGAAGCAGAGAACGATGGTAGAGTCCCGCTGCCTGAGGGATGGGTCTACCTGTCCGAAGAGCAGGTTCGAGAAGTTGAGAAATTCCTCGAAACCGGGCTGATCCAGATCTCTCTGAGGAAAGGGAACCTAATACGGGAAATTCGACGAATTGGAGTGCCACGGACCCTGCTTGAGCTGGTCGAAAAAAAGCAGGCCGGCAAGTCTTTTGGATTCACAGACTTCCCAAAAATTATAAAGAGCATCAACGATTTGGCCTTGCGTTTGGCCCAGCTTGATAACCAACAGACTGGCGGAACGCCTTCGTCCCGGCCGTCTCAGAGCTACCAAGAGTCATCCTCCCGGTCTTCGAACCAAAAGCCCGAGGGCAAGAAGAGCCAGGAGAGTGAACAGCCGCGCGATGACAGTCAGAGCTCCAAGTCTGAAGAGAGGGGCTTCAAATCTAACCCCCCACCTGATCCAAATAATGGAAACAATCCATTCAAGAGCAACGACTGGCTGACCACGGCTATTGCCACCGGTGTCGCTTATTATCTTTATAGCTCCATGTCAGGAGAAACAGGCAGGGAGATCACCTGGCAAGAGCTCAAGAAGAACTTCCTCGACAAAGGCCTTGTTGAAAAGATGGTTGTCGTCGGCCATAAAGTGGTCGTAGAACTCAACAGGGAGGCCACCCAGTCTATGTATCCCGACTCTGTTGCCACGCGCCCTGGCTTCAACTACTACTTCTCAATTGCCTCGGTTGACGGTTTCGAGAGGCGACTAGAAGATGCCCAGAATGAACTTGGTATCCCAAGCAGCGACAGAATTCCCGTGAGCTATGCTGGAGAGAGCAACATAATGAACCTTCTTTTAGCATTCGGTCCTACGGTCTTACTTGTGGGTCTTCTTTTGTGGGCTAGCCGCCGTGGCCCTGGGGGTGGTGGCTCAAATGGTATCTTCGGGTTTAGCAAGAGCAAGGCGAAACGGTTTAGTCATGAAACCGCTATCAAAGTAAAGTTTTCTGACGTTGCTGGTATGGACGAGGCAAAGCAAGAGATCATGGAGTTTGTCAGCTTCTTAAAGAAGCCAGACCGATTCCAGAGACTGGGTGCCAAGATTCCTCGTGGCGCTATTCTTGCAGGCCCACCTGGCACTGGTAAGACGCTGCTCGCAAAGGCCACTGCTGGCGAGTCTGGCGTACCTTTCTTCAGTGTCAGTGGTTCCGAGTTCGTGGAAATGTTCGTCGGTGTAGGTGCTTCGAGAGTGCGCGACCTTTTCGCCACTGCGCGCAAGAACGCGCCGTGCATTATCTTTATCGATGAAATCGATGCTATTGGCAGATCGCGTGCCGAAGGTCAGAGATTTGGCGGTAATGACGAGCGAGAAGCTACCCTCAACCAGATTCTTACGGAGATGGATGGCTTTAATACGAGCGAGCAGATTGTCGTCCTCGCCGGTACCAACAGAGTAGACATTCTCGATAAAGCGCTGATGAGACCAGGCCGTTTTGATCGACATATCAACATTGATGCACCAACAATGGCAGGTCGGCAGGACATTTTCAAGGTCTATCTCAAAAAGATTGTTACCAACGAAGATACCGAGTACTTGAGTGGTCGGCTCGCTTCTCTAACGCCGGGTTTCGCTGGTGCTGACATTGCTAATTGTGTTAACGAAGCTGCACTTATAGGTGAGTTCTCGAATGTGGCCCTAGGGTAACATCAAATAAGGCTAACAAATCACAGCTGCACGAGGCAACGCTGCTTCCGTTACTTTACAACACTTCGAGCAGGCTATTGAGCGCGTCATTGGCGGCCTGGAGCGCAAGTCCTTAGTTCTTGACCCTGTCGAAAAGAGGACGGTTGCCTATCATGAAGCTGGGCATGCTATTTGTGGATGGTACTTCCGATACGCCGATCCTCTGCTGAAAGTGTCTATTATTCCTCGTGGCAAAGGCTTGGGATACGCCCAGTATCTACCTGGCGATGCCTATCTTTTGACCTACAATCAGCTCATGGACAGAATGGCCATGACTCTAGGCGGTCGTATCTCGGAAGAACTCCATTTTCCTACCGTCACAACAGGTGCCAGCGACGATTTCTCCAAAGTGACAAGGATGGCTACAGCGATGGTGACACAATGGGGCATGTCGAATAAAGTTGGCCCTCTCTATTTCCAGAACGACGAAAGTAAAATTCACAAACCATTCTCAGAGACTACGGGCCAAACGATTGATGCGGAAGTCAAGCGCATCGTGGAGGAGGCTTATAAGCAGTGCAAGGACCTACTAATCGAGAAGAAGAAGGAGGTCGGCATTATTGCTGAGGAGTTGTTGAAAAAGGAGGTTCTTGTTCGCGACGACATGGTTCGCCTACTCGGCCCCCGGCCTTTCAACGATCGTGACGATTTTTCCAAATATTTTGGCGAGGATGCTAAAAAGCCACCCACAGACCCGACCGGGCCCCCATCGTCCCCGCACCTTCCAGACGCCCCCGAGCCACCGTCACCTAGTCCAGCCGCATATCAACAGATTGAAGGCAAGGATATAAGGTGATGGTGGTGACGATACTGCATAAAAGACACATTATACTGTATATAAGGAACCGTGATTTAGGCGTACGCAGGACATTACATGGAAGTTCTCAGTGTTGGCTTGACTTGGCTTGGACGGAGTGATGATAGATAGGCTCGCGAGGGCTCTCTACTCTGTTCTTCGACGCCGTACGCGACCGATATGATGGATCGCAACTCGCTCTCAACTCAAACCAACCGAAGCATTACACACACATTTGAAAGACCCTTGTATATTTACTTATGTTACATTATTATGCTGAAGGACGTAGAATGGAATGAAGAGCAAGATGCGGACAAAGGCGAAAAAGGGTCAGACGACCTATACCAATACCGTGTAGCGACTTGTGTATCAATAGATCAGGTTAGACGGTCAATTCGCAAAGAAATGTCGCTCGTCTATTAGGTGCTTCTGTCACATTGCATCCCCCCCACCTTTTTCTCGATTGATCCTTATCGTGAGAACTCATATGCAACCATCAATCCTTCTCCATCTCCCTTTCAGTCATCCTTCCTAACATTTCCCACCTGCTTGAATTCCCCACGTATCCTCCCGTATAGATTGTTTAGAAGAACGAGGTCGGAGGAGTCGATATTTTACGGACTTGATGTTATTCTTGTGATCTTCTCCATATTTTTCGAATCCTACTTTTTCCAGTACCCTTTGACTTGCTCTATTGAAGGGTTCGATTTCAGCCCACAATATTTCAAGTGCCTCGAGTTGATGAATTGGCGCAATTGGTGTATTCTTGATCATTTCATCAGGTTTGATACGGTAGTGATATGTCGCACGAGGAAGGCTCCACCAAGATTGGGCAACAGCTTTCAGAGCTTCGGTCGCGTACCCATTACCCTAAGTCTCTTTTTTGAATCTGAAACCAATTACGGGATATTTTTCAACTCTACCAAAGAGGGTGAATTCGCCGGGTGTAGTCGTCTTCTTCACCATGGGGCTTCTTGGTGAAGACTGCGAAGAACAGGCCAGAGTCTCAATTCCTAAGGAGTTGGGTAAACTGGCGGGAAGATTTGCACAGATCAGAGGAAGGTTCACAGCCTCCGAAGAAGCCTAAAGCCATATGTTCAGGTTAGATTTGTAAAGAATGGAATGCGAGGAAGTCCGAGACAGCGAACGGTCGAATGATCAAACGCTCTGAGATGATGGGTTTTGCCAATACATCTATCCCCAGAAGGGGTAGGGTTGTCTTGACCAGGATAGTCGAAGGTTTTCCCGGGGTAGGTGGATTGGGTGAAGGAGTAGGGTTTGACAAGGTGGAAGGGTCGGTAGATGTAGTTTTGACGTCCGTTTAGTCTATGTAGGTACTGTAGTGTAGATGAATGAGAAAAAACCCCGACAGCTGGATGATGGTGACGGCTGTGGGCGTACCTACATAGTACCTAAGGCTATGATCAGAACCTTCGAATGCTAACCCCTTCTTGTGAGTTGCATCAACGGCCTTGTGTAGGGTAAGTGTTGATAATATAAAGATTAATAATAACTAATAAATAGTAATTATACAGACAAGAAAAAAAAACCTAGTCTATAGAATTTTGCTCATACTTATACTTTCTCTTAGAAGGAACTTGATTGTGTTTCGCGAGAGATGAGGAAGATGAGAAATTGATTGATTCTTTCGACCTCTTAACCTAAGCGCCCAAATGGAACTTAAGAAATGGCGACAACGGCGGTGATTCATGCAGTCTGCTGTCAGGTTAGATATGACAGAAGCCATAGATGTTCTTAAAAGAAAATTGAGCTGTAATACAGCTTGCAAACAAGCGAAGTCAATTGTTAAGCGATTTCGCGGTAATTGGTTTGGCGAGGACGCATAGGAAAGAAGCCGTTACATTCCAGGATCCAGGTACTTTGGTACCGATGCATTGTGACAACCGGTCTGCTCGTACCGCCTTGCCCGAGGTCGTTTTTGCGGTCATATATATGTCTGGCCTGAACCGGTCTGCACACAGGATGACCTATCGTACTTTATTCTTAAAGGTAAAATGCCTACACACCTCTGTGGAGAACCGTCACGGCAACACCCCCACCACTAACTTTATTATCCTGGCCGATCTTTGACTATCTAATTAAAAGACCATATATACCTTGATAGTGCAGAGACGATATGCAAGTGTCATGCAAGGAGTTGGCCATTTTTGGTTTTTTTCCCTCTCCGTGGATCTTGATGATACCCGCATATGAGCCCCCTCTCACCTGGATTTGCTGGTTCGCTGAGCATTCAAAATGTCGCTAGACAGCTCCGTGGCCCTCGCTTGAGTTTCTCAAGCTTGGTGCGGTTGTTATCCCGTTAATTACGCAATCCAAAGATATTAGACACAGTAATAATAGTAACGAAGAATTCCTTCACTAATTGGCTCCAAGACACTGCTAATTGCAGAAAGGGCAGCCCGAATTGTACGCTTTTAAGAGTTAGCCCGAAAGAATCCATATATCTCGGCTCTGACATTGAGTTATAAGACTACGGGATGTGTTACGCGTGGCGTTGGTGGTATTACTGCTTGACGTGCGGCCGTGGTCCTTTGAATGGAGAGGCTGTATACATCTGGAGAACATCCTGCGACTCCGACTATGTCGAAACTCCATATTGTACAAACCTAGTCTGCGAAGATCATACCTCACACGGAGCTGATTGTCGAGAGTATGGGATGTACCACAAGTGGTGTTAGCTTGTGTTGATGCGGGTATTAATGGATCCCCGGTTCGAGTCTAAATCTTAAGCTTAAATATACCTTGAATCCACCTACCTAGGATATACATAGCACGCCCTATGCTTGCTTAATTGCATAGGTATAATAACAACGTACAGTACAATTCTATATATTTGTCGGAGTTCGTTCAAGGAGTTATCTTATCGACCGACCTCTTCAGTCGGCCGTATTCTTAATTGATAAAATAACTACACGCAGTAGAAAAAACTTGCGGTGTACGCAGGAGGAAACATGTCACAGCGCTAGCTTTGTTTCAATTTTTCGCCTCATTAATATTTTTATAATCTTTCCAACCAAGCCCGAAGCCGCAAAATCCAATTCCGCATCGGCTGAAGGCGCTGCCAATTGACCGATTTAGGTCCCGCAATTTCAACCCAAACCCGGATCGTCGAGACATGGCGGCCGCTACCGCCACGGACCTCGGCCCCGGCTCTATCTCCAGAACCGCCACCGGTGCGACAGATCGCCGCAGCACGACGAGCTCAAAGAGCAGACGGTCACCGCCGCGATGGTGGAAGGTTCACCTCTTTCGTGGTATGGTCAACGATGTTCGCCGTCGCGCTCCTTATTACTGGAGCGATTGGCTCGATGCTTGGGATTACCGTGTCGTGCCGGCTACAGTATATATGTACTTTGCCAAGTATGTTGTTTCCTTTGTTTTCATTCATTTGCTTGTTACAATTTCTTCTTCTTTATTTTGAATTTCCGTATAATCAGCGCCTTACCCCTGAAACCAAAATTAGCTAGAGTTTCGTCTAAAATGACATCTCTCATCCCTTGGGCACTACTACACTCTGAACTGACATAAACCATAGTATCTTGCCCGCTTTAGCTTTCAGCTTAGACATGTTCACGAAGACACACATGCAATACGGCGTAAATGAGGTCCTATTAGCATCTGTACTCGGCGCCGTAGTCTTCTCGATCATTGCGTGTCAACCTCTTGTCATTGTGGGAGTAACAGGTCCTATCACCGTGTTTAATTAGTACGAGCCCCTATAATAGATAATCCCTCGTCGTTGGTCCCTTCCCGTGACATGGGGGAATACCTCTCGCTCTTCTCCGTATCGCACTAACTAGTAATCTAGCACTGTTTACGACATCATCACTCCGTTAGGGACGAACTACCTGGCCTTCATGTGTTGGATTGGGCTGTGGGCTGTACTCCTGCACTGGATCTTAGCAGTGACCAATTCGTGCAACTGGCTTAAATACGTGACGCGATTCCCCTGCGATACCTTTGGGTTCTACGTAGCCTTCATCTACTTACAGAAAGGAATCCAAGTGCTAGAGCGCTTTGGGTATGAGGCGCCGTTCTACCTGTCGCTATCGGTGGCTCTGCTCGTCTTCGCCATCGCGTATATTTGCGGCGAGCTGGGCAACGCGGCGCTATTCCGGCACCCTGTGCGCGTCTTTCTCAAGGATTATGGCACACCTCTCACCGTCATCTTCTTCACGGGGTTCGTGCACCTCGGCCGCATGAAGTCCGTCGAGCTGGAAAGGTTGCCGACGAGTCGCCCCTTTTTCCCTACCGCGGATCGCCCGTGGCTTGTGGAGCTCTGGGATATCGAGGTCAGGGAGGTGTTTCTCGCACTGCCTTTCGCTATTCTGCTCACCATCTTGTTTTGGTTCGACCATAATGGTATGTAGTGACTCCCATCTAGATGCTTTGGCTTTAACAAATATGCAATCGTCCACCAGGTGTGTCTTTTCGGAAGACAGAAAGAAATAACTAACAGAACACAATAGTTTCATCTCTCATTGCGCAGGGCACAGAATTCCCTCTCCGCAAGCCGGCAGGCTTCCACTGGGACATATTCCTCCTCGGACTAACAACGGGCGTAGCTGGGATCCTGGGCCTTCCATTTCCTAACGGTCTGATCCCACAAGCGCCATTCCACACGGAGTCCCTCTGTGTGACGAAGGTCGAAGTCGATGAGGAGGAGAACGGTCCGGAAGCCAAGGGCCACTATACGTACAAGCGCACACACGTCGTCGAGCAGCGGGTGTCAAATCTAGCACAGGGCTTACTGACTCTCGGCACAGCCACGGGGCCGCTACTCATCGTCCTACACCTCATCCCACAAGCCGTTCTAGCTGGCCTGTTCTTCATCATGGGCTACCAGGCGCTCGAGGCGAATGGCATCACGCAAAAGTTACTATTCCTACTGCGCGATAAGAACCTCACCCCCACCAACCATCCTCTCAACCGGATCCAGCGCCGCGGCGCCGTCTGGGCCTTCGTTATCATCGAGCTCATTGGTTTCGGCGCCACCTTCGCCATTACGCAGACCATCGCCGCTGTCGGGTTTCCAGTTTTCATCTTCGCCCTTATCCCTGTGCGTGCGCTTCTCTTGCCGCGCTTCTTCACGGTACACGAGCTGGGTATCCTCGACGCGCCTACCGCGAGCCCGTTCACGATGGAGAGTGTAGGAGGCTCCTATGGGGCTGCTATTACTGACGAGGAAGAGTCTGAGGACGGCCCGCGTAACGGAGGCAGTGCGAGCGCGAGTAGTGGGGTCTTGGCTGGTCGGACGGAGACAGAGATAGGGAAGAGCAAGGAGCGGCTTGCTGAAGAGGGGAGGAAGGGTATTGCTGAGAAAGGAGAGCTCGATGGGTTGAATCGTAGGGCCCTGGGAGGTCGGAAATCGGGTGATGGTGAGAGATAGAGCGAGTGTGATATCAATGAAGGCAGACTCTGATTCAAGCTTAGCTGGGCCTGGAGATATCCCAGATATATACTAAAGATTAGACAGACCGTAATCGCTGTTTGCCTCGTTAATTGATAATAGAACATCTACACAGGTCTTTCTACTTACTAATATGGAGGAAGATTTGGCTGCTTGAATGCTTATGGAATCAATTAGTTGAAGCGTAATGAAAGTGATATCTTTTCTCTATTGGTCTTCGTGAAGCCCCTGGATTCTTGTGCCTTCACAACTCCCTCGTCTATGCGCACGTGTGCCTCGAGAAGGTACCGATTAAATACTTAGCGAGATAAACCTAGATAATATGCACTGCGACATGCACTGCGACACATAGGATACTGGACTCAAGATCACATATGCTCAGGCGAAGGTCATAGATAACTGAATCGGCATCATTCATTACGAAGGTTATGCTAAGCCCAGCACCTATCAGAAGCTGCCCGACCAAACCATGAGCCAATCGCTCTTCGAGCTAGGAAAGGCTATCATAGACCATAAAACATTTGAGAGGCTCAGCCGAAGAACCCTAACTAGCTCAGTCGCCATCTCTCTTGATGCTATTGCGGTCTAATGCTATGTATTCGAAACTAGCAAGGGTGGACTAGTAGAAGACGCCTCGTCACTTAGTTGCCAGATACGCTCGTTCTATTTCGGGGGTCTCTGCTAACTGCAGAGGAGTGAGATGGGGCGGCGAGAAGAATCCTAAGGGGTTTCGTGTTCTACTTAACGGTATCGAGTACTTTTTCGGTACGAGGTTAATGCTAGTACCATAGCTTTTTCCTTGTTGGAGAATATCTCTGGCGAGGAAGCGCTGATAAAGGGGTCTTTGTCAACAACAGCGATGGCAGACAGGGTTAATGGAATCACTAGCACTAGGAGCGAATCATCAGCAGGGATAACCTCTTTCTTCTCAATAATAGTGGAAGAAAAGCGAGACACCTTGTACTCGACAGCTGTGGGGTTTTTGCTGTCTTCGTGACGAGCAACTCTCTGGCTAGCGTTTTTAAAGTGCAGTGGTCGACGTTGTCGCTAGCCCACCTAATGAAGGAGGCTATACGGACCACATCTCAGTAGACAAGCTAACATAGATAGGTGCTCGGAGGTCGCCATCAATGGTAAAAAGTAGATAGGAATGAATTTGTCTGTATATACGTAGTGTTTGCAGGCTTTTAGTCTCGTACGTAGGTGATTATCATGGGCCTAGATGGCTGTTCGAAGAGTAGACTTCTACTAGATAGCGCCAGATATATACACCGAGGTTAAAACAGTTAAACGCCGCTTTGTAAACTTTTGTAGATTTTGGACAGCTCGAGATTGTGTGGGTTTGTTTAAGGGTTGACACTGTTGGCTCGGTGCAGAACCCGCAAACTTTGTAGTCTAAAGGTATACTCTTGGGTAATAACCAGCGAAAGCAGGTGTAGAATCATGAAAATAGCATGCGTCGGACGAGGTATGCGGTCGGCGCTTTCTCTTCTCTTGATACCGGGCTGCTACTAACGTATATCGCGGAATAAGCTCGTGACGCTTCCGTTCGTAGTAGATATTGGGTTTGTGTCGACAGCCGATCAGTCTCGCCTTTTTTCTTAGTACTTTGCGGCAATCATCGTTGACGGAGATAAACTATCCTTACTGTTGTGATAGCGAGGTACGAATGAGCATCGGGGTCATCTGTATGCTCATTATGAACAAACAATAGGAAGAGCTGTTAGCGTAGTGATCAGCTGTCCTTAAGCTTGACTTCCAGTGTTAAAAGCTTCTTGGCGACGAGGAAGCACGAGGAAGGTGTCAAGACGAGACGGAGCAGTGAATGGAAACTTAAATGCACAACTAACTGTTAAATCGTTGTACTATTTCCCACTTAATAAATAGAACCACGCGCCATAGGAAGCTCTTGCCCTCGTAGCGTCGCAGACTCCTGACCTTAGGACACTTGACCTTAGATGGTGGTTGTATCTTTGAACGTACGGAGGGTATTCGAACGCCTCAAAATTGAAAGTCGAAGGCGACAGATTCCCTAGGAACTCACCAAGTTACTCCAACATATTGATTGTGCGAGATTCTGGGAGTTGTTGGGACCCGAAAGTATATCGGGGTTGGTGATGGCTTCAACCCCTGAGTTGGACGAGGGCCCCTAGTCAAACAGAGTTTTTACCAACGGCGCTGCGAAGGGAACGGGAAAAAATCTAAGCACGCACAGGAAACTAAAGTAGATTTATGTTCTTAATTCTTCTATATTCTACAATCTGTCATCAATGCTGGCATCATTAGAAGATGATCCATCCCCCGGGTCGCCGCATGTTCTGTATGGCCTAGCTCACTCGCCAGAATCGCTACTGTGCCTACTAGAGGCTCGCTTGAAATAAGGGGCAATTTCACTTCATTAAAGCAAAGCATGTATGCGTTTGGAGACTCTTTGGGCGTAGACGAATTACGAAATCTATTCGAAATAATGAATAGATGATGCTCATTTATCTATGGCTGGGCGTTGAATTGCATCGATACAAGACGCCGGACTCCTACAGCCTTCTGCATTATTCCATTTTGATGTTGTATAAGGGGAAGTTCTCAAGACTGATCGAAACTTCGACTGCTCTCACCCCTCTCGCGAGCCACTGCAGTGGCTCATCTTGACGGGCGGGTAAAATGTTTCCCTATTCTATTCACGTCATTGAACGCACTCTCGCTCTTTAGTCTACCAACCGTTTTCTAGGGTTTAACATCGTTTGTACGTATTCATACCGTAAGATCACTACACACTTATGAGCGAGCGAGTGGGCAAACGACTGCCGTGCTTCGTTGACAGCCCAGCCCCCTCGATTCCGATATGAGCCGTCGCACACAATAGCGAAAACAGAAGGTGACTGCACGATTAGACGCGGAGACAGATCATAGGCAATGTGGGTGGAAGCGGAGGACCATCGTTTACCTGTTCCTAGATAGCGCTTCTGTCGCCTGTTTGGCCAGCATCTCCTCCTCTTATTAATCGCCCCCTGCCGGGAAGTCAGGGGTGAATAACTTCCGGACGACCCATCACTTGACCGTTAGATACCAGTATGGCGTCTTCCTTTATTATCGCTGCCTATCGGTCTTACTGTGATTTGGGTACTCTGTGGTATTTACCATAAACGCTAGACAAGAGACTCCCGGCATCTTGTAGCCGCGGCTCCAACTTGGGCACTCTATAGCCGTAGATGTGCACACACCTAGCGAGCCGCCAGCCTGGTGATGGCCAGGGACCCATAGCTGTCAGAAAGACTGATTACACTGCGAGCTGTCATGCGAGCTGTCATGCGAGTGGGATACCCCCCACTCACGGTGTGTCCGGAGGGCGAGCGGATGTGTGAGACTGACCGTAGCATCAACATTGATCGAGTTCTTCACGTTGGAAGTTCTGGCTGATATGGCCTCTGAAATCATATTGAGACCTCTGTGAACTTGTCTGGCCGCGTAATCCAATAACGTAGTGTCTAGGTTTATACATAACCGCTATCAGCCCACGGCCCTCCTATCGTTAAATGTATCACGTTCGTAGCATACATCTGAGGTGACCGAGCGAGGCCTGAGTCTGCTTACATACTCTTCCTTCCGACGCACACTACGTGCCGTGTCTCGTCGGGACATTGAATGCTTGGTACCTGCGCGCTCTCGGTGTAATAAACTTGACCTGCATCCACTGGTCTTGGAGACGCATTGGCTATAGGATGGTCTGTATGTTATCCAATACAGCCGATATGGGGTTGAACCCCAGTGGGAGCCATCAGCTGCATCCGCTCGACAAAAACCGGGAAGCCAGAGCCGGTATCCCTGTGAGATTAACGAGTAGTATGTCGCTTCCGCAAATGTTACAAATGGTGCTTCTAGGATTCTTTTCGTATTGGCATGTCACCTGATGATATCAAAGTAGTCTATGACCGATCATCAGCTCGAGGCAAACTGTGGTACGAACAGGTTTGTAGAATTTGTGTATCACGAGAGAAATAAACCCTATTGACTCGATGGCGCTGTGGCGTTTGTGTTCGACTCTGTATTCTTTAGGAATATTTCAAATCCATTGCTTATGATCAAGCACGCAAGGTCAGCTGAGATTCTATCTACCTGATGCCTGAGACTGGCGTAAATCTCTCTCTGACTATAGATCTACAAAAGTAGCTCTGAGCTTCATGCTAGGCCAAGCTCTTTCAGGTACGGACCAGTTCCGTTACCAATAGCGCGCATCCGTACAGGTGGCGGCTCTCGACTACATAGCGCGCTCCTAAGTACCGAGTTTTGGCCAAGCTTTCGGCGTGGATCAAGTGCTTCCGAATCTGACGAACATTTATGCTGTCTCCTGACCGGAATGTGCCGCGCCTGCTGAGACCTACGGGATAAAGAAACGGCAACTCAAGATCTCGATAGAATGTAATCTACATTACCGGCTTAGAAACTGTCTAAAGTGTAGATTACACAGCGAGACGTCATTCTGAAGGAAGGAAAATCGAGCAACAAGTGTAGTCGCCCACTGACTCAGTTCAACAAAACCTTTTTTTCATGACCAACTGTAGGCGATGTAGGTCGCAGGGCCAACGACTTTTTGCCTAAATCCTAGTAATCCTTCAATCTCACAACAGCGCGTGCATTGGAAAGCCAGGTCGTAATCTTGAACGCTTCCGTTACCCTTGAGTAAGGAAAGTCTCAGTGTGCTTGAAACTCGCATGACTCCTACATTATTCGTTTTTAATGTAGTCATCAGCGGACACGATAGGGTACGAAATAGTACGAAACAGCACGTAACTAATCTCTGAGGTCTAGGATGATATAGTGATTTACTTCTAGTGGTTTCGGACTTGTTTAGAGAAGTCGAACAGAATCTACCCATGACAGCCTAATGAATCGGTCTACTAGACGTATGTTTTGCCCGTGCTCTTTTTGACATGAAGTTGAAAGCCAGGGTCAGCTGTAGTCTAGATCATAGATCTGATTATGGTGGGCAAGGGGCTTGAAAGAAATGCAATAGTGCCCCTGCGTACAGATACATCGGCGATGCGTACTAACTAGGGTAAATGCTAGCGCGAGGAGAGAATCGCTGAAACGGTACATTAGACTACCTGCTCGTAGATGTGCAAGGGGACTCGGGAACGTCAAATCCTGAAGAGGGGAAATGGACGATCTAGGGTGACTCGATTGGAGCATGTACAGCATATGGGGAAAGCTATAAAGCCTCATATTATAACCCTGGTTCGGCTCTCAACGGCGACTTGCAGAAAACAACCAATGTCTGTTTTAATGGGATCCACCACAATCACGTCTCTTTTTCCGGCTTTCAGCAACCTCAACCAGCCCAGCTAGTATGGTGGTATGCACATGGTTAGGTACATGGTTGGGCTGAGGCAAGTCCGGCAATGTCCAAGCTTACCCCTTGTTAATGGCGGCGTTGGCGTCTGTTCGGACCCAACCAATCCCAGTAAAGAAGAGGTCAGGTCCTGGGTTAGACTCTGAAAGTTGTGGAACAGGCATATGTTCTCGTACGCATCACGCACGCACAGATATAAATGACAGCATGAGGATTCGCACTCACGGACACGCGTGGTGAGACATAACTATAGGAGACTACTTCGAGGAGGAGTGAGACCGTCCGACCTGTATAATACGCCCACGAGGAACTGGTGTCGCGAGGACGGGAACACAACCGGGCTGAACAACAAGCAAGCCCATGCTCGTCTTTGGGACTGGCCCAAACCAGGCTCAAATCACGAAGCTTCCGAAGGGTGGCGGCGGTGCCTGAACGGCAGAAAGTTAGCTGCATACTGGTGCTGTGCGGTGCCCGCTGAAGCTCGTGGAGTGCGACGCTACAGTACAACCTACACCAGCAAGGACGTAACATACGTGCCTACTGGTGTGCATAAGTGCATAGGTAAGCAGGGTAAGTCGGCCATAGCCAAGCATGGCTTTGGGCCCTGATGCCCTAAGCCTCGATTCTGGACAAGCTTGGTTGTCAGGTACCGTACCGCCAAGCTGCAGCTACGGGGGTAGCGATGATGTAGCGAGTTTGGGGTCGAGGCCAGTCTCCCGGCAGTAGAGAATGAGTCAGAAGAAAGTGCTGCTGTCCACCCAAAACTCGTCGATGGTGAGACGCAGAGTTAGCTGCTACACCATGTAGCCAAAATCGCTAGAACTTCCAAGCGTCGCATCGCAGCCGTTTTTGAAATCTTTACGATTTCGTACGGCCCCCCTCAACCCCTCTGGCGGAAACGCATCCAGGTGCTCCGAGCAAAGGACAAGAGGCCAAGGCGCTCTAACCTGATCGACTCGCCAGCCAGTTGACTGCTGTGCCATGTGATAGAATTGCGTATGCAAGTCGGACTATACAGTAGGAGTAAGGATGTAGTACGCTGTGAAGAAGTACTCAGCGATGTGTGTTGTGAAGCCTCTGACAAGGGAGGCAAATGGCGGGAGCGTTACCTCTCTGGCTGAGGCTGGTGTTCATCTACGAAAGCCTTTGGGGTACGTCTAATCCTAGGGTAGTATCTGGGGATGAGGGTCAAGTGTTTCGACTTTGGGCCAGAATGTGCCACACTTCAACGGACCTAGAGAGCCTTGGGGTGTCGCACGGCGTCCAGTCACGGACGTAGGGAGCGGCGTCGTGAGGCGGCCACCAGGAAAATACACCCTGGACGAGAGGTTCACACCTCTTGTTACTCCGCGGTCTATCAACAACAAGTCCAGTCTGACTCCGTCATACCGGTCGGACAGCTCTGGTCGTCCCCTACTATAAACTACATCGCCATGAACGTGACCGTCGCGATCTCGGGTTATTAAGTGGATCCTACGGGCACTGCGTGTCAGCAAATTTTATAGGATATCTGTCGGTATTCCCTTCGACATAGTTTAGTGCCACCCCTTCGGTGTCCCGTAGGGTGCAGGCTTTTTGATCTAGGTATATGCTTGCATCATGGAGAGCACGAACACTCGGCACCGACTCCTAAAAGCAAAAATCATTTCAAATTCACTGGAAACGTGCGGTGATGGTGGTATGCTGGTGTGAGGAGATTATCTTGGTACTTTATAACGACGATATTTCTATCGAGCTGGACCGTCAGCTTTCCCAGCGTAGTGTCGAGGCGCATTCGAGATGTTGGAGCTTTTAATTACAAGGGATTTTCGGGGTGGGACGAGATCTTCAGGCGAGATTACCTTCTACCAGATTTGCATTCCCAGTGCTCACTCACAGGCAGCTAATGCATCTACAAGTTTCAACTATCCTATATTGTGGTTCTTCGGTCAACCCTAGAATAACTATTATACATGTGTCAAAACTTTCCACTGTTATGCCGTACTAGACTATGATGACAATCTATCTGATTGTGGTGATTGCGACTCTGGCCAATCATCGAGGAGCGAATTCTGGTGGAAAGCATGCTAGCGTCGACCAGCTGATCGCGACAGATATGTTATCACGCAGTCCCAAAACTCTCAACATAGTTTGTAAGCTTAGTGGATTCAACGGGAATCTCCCATTGAAGCTGTGTTTATACTGGCAGTGACGTTGTAACTTTCTGGGTTAGTACGTTGGTGGTCCGGCAGATCGTTTCATTCAGTGTCTCATTAGTCGTCCCCATTTCTTTGACGTTTTCCGTTTAGCCAATACCGATAATTGTCCCTTTGCCCATAGACCTTTCACTAATCATATCCCGTAACCGAACAACCCGCTGCTCGGAAGTTCGGTTCAAAAACCGTGGTGATGGCGATTCGATTCATGAGTAATGTAGAGCCCATAATATAAATTTATGTAATAACACAAGGTAGATGGCGATCAAGAAGAGGTCATTTTACCGAGGAGAAGAACACCGAGAGACATCAATTCGTATGCCCATATGGCTGAACACTTGTCGATGAACTGGATGTGTGAGGAATCTGAGCCAGGCTGAAGGAGCTGCGCTTGCGCTTTAAACTCGTACTTGGCCCGGTCAATCCGTCCTGGGAATGCTCTTCAACCTTGTCGCTCGTTCCCTGACCTTGGCCAATCGTTAAGGACCCACTACCGAATGTATCCCGCAATGGCGTCCTGGAAGCCGAACTGGCTATATTCCCGTGTAGCGCCTGGGTAAAGTCGTGTGGGGGTGCTATCGGTGCACTCATCTGGGGTATTGAGTAATCCGGAATTGTACTCCTAATCCCAGCCGTTCTCGGAAGTGAAAAATCCATGGGCGCGGTCAAGGGAGCTGAAGGGAAACTCATCGAGTAGCTCGATGAAGTACCGTATGGTACAGTGGTGGCAGTTCTAGGAGTTGATGAGTGATTAGGAGGTTGAAGGCTGTGACTGGATGAGAAAGAACGATATTGGTGTCTCAAATCGAGACCGAGCGGCAGAGTAGCCGAAGCTGCTCGTAGACGAGACCGGGCTGGCGATGGCTGCTGAAGACTTGAGTAGTTTATATTGGTTGATTGTAGCCCAGAAGCTGCTACCAAGTCAGTAAGCTGACATCGCGAATGATGGGAATTTCTTACTTGTATAGGAGCCTGTATCATAACCCAGCGTACCTCCGGCACTGCTGCCAATCGTATCAGATTGATAGACTGACGTATGCCTCCCGGCTCCTCCAGGGCTACCACTACCACCAGAATAGGTCGAGTAATCGAGCGAATCACCCTTCCATGACATGCTTGACCGGAGCGGCGACTGCAGGTTGTCTGATCTTGATCTCGACATCGTCTCCCGAAGCGAAAGTGGTTGTAAGGGGCGAATATGTTGCCGTGAATGCGAGTGCATTTGGCTCCCCGTATCTAAGCTATTCTGCCTCGCGAATGGGTTTGATGCCCTAGACGAACCTCCAAGCGGGCTTGTCAAGTGACTCGAGTAATAGCCCCGGTCGTTAGACGAGGGAGAAAGGGGTGACAAGATATCGGAGCTGCTCATTGCTCCGGAGGGCGTGAAACCGATACCGCCAAATGCAGGGCTGAGTCCAGTTGGTGAGAGATGATCGTCGTTATCTCGCCTCATCGTGTCCACCAGTAATGGCCGAATGATATGTTCCGCATAGGAAGAGGACCCAAAATCTACAGGAGGCGTGATGGGTGTTCCCAGGGCATGGACTGCACCGTAGGGAGAGTGCAAAGCTTGCACATTGTCGAAATCGTCGGGCACAGCGCGCATCTTGATCATCCGGTCCCGATCATCCGCCGTCATCCGCTTAATCTTCGCTCTCCTATAGACCTGTCAGAGTCACAACAATGGAGGGTTCGCGTTGCTGTCCTCACCGATTCTGAAACCAGACCTGAACCTGCCTGGGGCTGAGGCCTGGAATCTCGCGAGATAACCGTTCCCTATGGGACGCGTCCGGGTGAGGCTGCTTGGCAAACTCGCTCATGAGGAAACGAGTCTGCTGATGCGTAAGGCTGCCACAAGTCAGTCATGTATGTCCCTTGGAAAAATTGAGCACCATCCCTACCGGAATCGCTTCATCTTCCGCCGGGCTGCTGTCCGCTCCGCCGCGGTTTGTGGCTGGTTCGGCGTCTCGCTCTCACGCTCCCCCTCCACATCTCCGTCTCCTTCTACCATGTCCTCATCATCCACAATTTCCTCACTTCCCTCCTTGCCCGTGCTCGCCTCTTCCGAACCACCTATGCCAAGGCTAGCATGGGGATTCTGTTCCACGGATGGCACGCAAAGAGGTTGGCTTTGCTCAACCGTATGCTGTGCCGCTTCGGCAGGCCTCGGCGGTTCTTCCTGTGCGGCCTCTGTCTTGATTGAGTAGGCAGCCCCTGAGATACCTGCCTGCTCTTGCGTCGTAGGTTCGCCTTTCGGTTGTCGCAAGCCCAAAGGATCAGGAAGACGATGCTGGTTCGTTTGCGGACTCAGAGTGCCCGGGCTGATCTGGCCATGCGCATCCAGGTTATTGTTCTGGGCGCTCGAGGAAGACCGCAGCTGGGATGCGGTGTCATTACTGTTGTTGGAGCCTGATACCTGCTCAAAAGTCTGCCCAAAGATACTACTTTCCACAGGGGGAAGAAACGAGTAATGCCCTTGCCAATCAGGCTGTGTAGAGAGCGAGCCGTCGTAGTTGGACATACGTGGGCTTGTAGGCTTTTGAAAGGCGGTCTTGAACTTGCTAGACCAAGGGCTTTGTTCCGTTTCGAATTGCCTAGTAACGAGCATTGGGAAATATCAAGCGTTCCAGCTGCACTGATTAATCGACAAGAGAGCCTGGTAGTTGTTGGAAACGGTGCCACGCCAGCTTGTTGTCGTTCGTAATCTTGCCGAGATGAGGGTTTCTTCTCTACAACCAGAATCCCTCCAATACACACTGAAAGATATGGCCCAGTCAGATGCCTTCCCAGTAGCGATCGTGAAAGAATACGATAATCTAGACCCTACTGTATTCTCGTTAAAAGACGGTAATGTGAAGAAGAGAAGGGCGATGTTAGGCAAGAATCTCGTAAGGCAGGACCGGTTATTGTCGAAGGAGGGTCTAATCAGCCTAACCGAGCAGAGGCGACGACAAGGCTAGTGAGCGGGTAAACGAAAGATATATATAAGTCCGAATGCAAAAGGAGGTTGACGAAGCCTGCTGTCAAGTTCGGGTAGGGTTGCGTATAAAATGTAAAACCTCGAACGATGCTTTGGGCTGGTGGGGTTGATCACCTCAAGATGTCAGGCAGTGGCAGGCCCAGCGTTATGTATTGACGGGGTTCTTCAAGGTTACCCGTGGTTACAACAAAGGCACTCTTACGAGGGAGTCCCTTGCTCTTGAACGACGACAGGAGGTAGGATTAATACCGAAGGGTACCGCTGATCCTCACGGACAAGTAGGGAGGTCCCGAACACAGAGCAGGGGCGCCACGCGCTGCGACTACGTTGAGAAAAGGTCAAAAGCCGTGTTGGTTCCTTTTGGGTTAGCCCAGACTGATACGGTACTGACCCTAAACGGTAGCGGTATTGAGAAGAGACTGGACTAATGACGTTCTAAAGGCCCAGGTTTCCCCGAGAGAAACTGCACGGTATACTGGCTAGCCAGGGTCACAGTGAAGAGGCCGTATATGGAGACAGCTGAGCTACACGCCCTGTGTCTGTGTCTTGGAGGACAGGCACGAGCGACAGCCTCCGAATTTGAGCAACATCGAAGTGTCTGTTCTCGGCTGAATGGTTAATGCCGTGTCATGGTGGTGTGCCTAAGGACCAACAGAAAGACCCTTGCCGTCGCGGCCCCCAAGCGACCGGAATGTCAACAAGGAACTACACAAGTAGAAGGCAAAGGTACCTCGAGAGACGTGGGACTAGACCCGAGGAGAGGGTTCTCCAGGCTAGCATGCCTAGCTATAGTCCTATACATTCTGGTACGTCTCGTAGGGCGAGAGACAAATGGTACTGTGCTATATCCACCTCACCAGGAAGCTCCCAGAAGGGACTGGAGATACATTCGACGGTACGCGAAGACAAGTACAACACATAGGCTGGGACGTCTTAGGCTGGGACATCTTAAGCGCCACTCATTTGCTAGCCATGATATGAGGTGGGCAGAGATGGCGGATGAACGCATAACTGTAGTCGAGAGTGCTGAGCGCATGAGCCAATAGGAATATGGCACTAGGTGGGTGTGCACATCTGGATCTGCGGGGATGGGCCTCGATACCTTTTGCTCAGGATCACACCCGAATCGGTAGCAAAGCAGGCCATGGCATGCGAGAGGAGTGGGCCACGAAATGCGCAAGGGGTTAATTTTTTCTTGTTGTTGTTGTTGCTGCTGATGTAGTTACCTATTCAACCCCAGAGCTGACCACAGGGAGTCAACCATGAGAAGATCACAGAGATCTTCCTAGTCCCAGAGGCTAAGCATGGAATACCGAACGCGCTTGGAGTACAAAA
Source organism: Xylaria curta (assembly GCA_022495235.1). NCBI lineage: Eukaryota > Fungi > Ascomycota > Sordariomycetes > Xylariales > Xylariaceae > Xylaria > Xylaria curta. The sequence continues at coordinate 46,243 of MU375984.1, forward strand.
GATTACCCCCATACTGGTGCTACGCTGGATAGGGCGGGCGCGCAATGTTTGATGCTTGCTTACTGGCAAGTCTGTAGTATTTCGTCAGTCAGCGCCCTTGCCTTAGCCCTTTCTACTACTGTAAGCCCGACCATCCAGACGGGTCGATTGATGATGGAATGAAGAGACTAAAGTACTGTAATAATACTCCTTCACGTTATAAGAAGAGTTATTGGGCTCGGTCCCAGAGCGGTGGATAGGAACTTTGTTTGTCTATAAGATCCAGTGTACAAGACAGGCACTCGGCTTTCCAGCAGCAGGATTAGTACCTAAGGGTTCGTGGCAAGTTGCTCCGAAGAGCCGTAGCCTGATATGATGTGTTACCAGCGGAGCTTCGGTGGGGCTTTGGTGTGACGGCATCAAATAGCCAGCTCCTTCGTCGACTCTGTGTGAGTAAGTGTAGGTAGGTATACATGATTACATCGTAGTAGCACGCGTCTCCGACCGCATGGCCAGCCCGCCTCCAAGAACGAGCCGCGCTGGCGTAGAGGGCGAGGGATGGCAGGTGGAGTAGCATGTTCACGACGATGTATACGTTTAGATGGTGAGATGTTTCGGGGATGGAGCTCATGACAAGGACCGGGCTTGTGTGGGAGATGAGGTGTTATGTGAATGTGACAAAAAAAACAGAGAGTACCGCCTTTTCCCATCGTTCCTGGCACCAGGGAGATAAGAGGTAGGCACAGTAGGTCGGTATTGCAGCGAGCACCATCAGGATGAGTGTGCCCAAGCGGTTTCGAAGGGGGCTTTGCTTCAACGACCGTCTCTGCGAAATCCATAGCCTAGACTAATTTTTCGGCAGGTGGGTATAAATGCCAAGAAAGTGCCGACGGAATATACCTCTGCAGCAAGGGTACCCATCAGCCCGCTGCAGTTTCATCAGGGGCCTAGGGCCGACATGGGTCTGAATGGGGACACACCATCGGTACTGAGATGTTGGTCAGCCACTGCCTGAGCCAAGCCATGACCTACAATCTGTAGTTCTAGTTACCCACTGCAGAGCTCAAACAAATGGGAAATTGTGTGCACCATGCCAAGGCTTTTTCGAGGATCACGGCCAATTCTGGTGCCTGAACGCCGATGCGCGGAAGTGTTTTCGGCTCCTCATCATGGGGTCAGGTCACGGGAATGGGCAGAAAACGAGACAGTGCTCGCGCAAGACAGTTCACGAACTTGTCTCACAACTCGCAGAGCACGAGAGAGAAAAGTCGGGGGCTCAAGGTTCGATATACTAAAGCCACGAGACCGCAGGTGTTACAGTTATACGACACGATAATGGTATATGTATGTCAAGGGTCTTTCTAGCTTGTGGCTTAACCCTACGCTATACCACCTACTGGCAGAAGAGATGACGGGGATTGGAAAGACTAGCAGTAGGTACTTGTTTATTACCATCCCGCGCCCACGCCATCTTTGGAGGGCCGTTGATCAACTACTTGATCGGCAGTAAGGGTAACCTTCTTCTTCGGAACAGGCACCGCAATCGCCGTAAAACTTCAAGCAAACAGAATAAGTGCGTGACGAAGTGATATGGTGAGGTGAATGGGTCAGGATCCAGATATGGAACAAGACGTCAGCGGACATATAGCATGCCAGAGTTCATCGCTAGCTAGACCTATGCTATGAGGGCAGCTTACACATATCAGCTGGTATCTTCTTACTTCGTAAGAACATAACAAAACCTCGAAACGGCATAGGAGGGGCGTGATTCCAGATCGTCGCCCGAGTGGATCCGCGGGTTGCGGTACCTGCATATCGGTGTATCGGTTGGCTGCTCCGGAAGTGAAGCACATGGATATGGATAATAGACAATTAGAACTTTGTGTGAAGAAGACTCGTTATTCTGATTGGCATGAGCAATGTGGTTGTTAGGTAAGAGCTTTAGTTGATCTCATGGTATGTAGTATAATTATGGCAATAGTAAGTAACATTTCGAAAACATCACGACCAGCCAACTTCTTACAAGCCCCGACAGCTGAGAAGCAGCTGCTAGTTAGCACAACGGGCCGCTCCCCGGCTGGGCAGCGCCATTCTGCGATATCATCTCGATACCCACCTCGTACTGACATGTCCAGATGGAGGACCGGTAAAATTCTATCCGGGCATTTTAGACAGCTTATTTTGGATAGGTCCTACTGAGCGTTGTACCGTATTTTGAAATGGTAGCAGCATTTTCCCCCGCCCCGGAAGAACTCCAGTCGGTAGATCGCAGTGGTATCATGTTAAAAGTTGGTTGCTTTTCTACCGCCGCTAGTCAGGCCCCAGCGCGTCTAGAAAGCCATTTTATTTTTATGAGGGACCTAGGTATCATGCAATCGGCCAGGGATGTGTTTACAGGTTAATAAACGTTAATAATCATAGGGCTGCGAATACCTACAGCTAATCGCGGAGGAATAATTGAAGCAGCCCGGTGGAGTTATGTACCTATCTACACTACGCACTGAACATACTTCTGCTGACCAGACAGACAACTTTACCCAAAGTCCTCCAAAGTTCCAAAAAAGAAAAAAACCAAAAAAAAAAAACGAAAGAGATGAAAATGGTCAGACCCCAACCAGAGTAGGTAATGAACCTCCAAAGAGGCTTCGAGGAATCGGCCGTAACGGTTACTGCTAAGCATGTTGAACTCCCACTCTACGGCAACAAGCCCGCTCATTGGTGGAGTCGACTGAACATGGTTGTGGTACTGTGCGCCAACTGCCGACAGATAGTCACCGCAGAAATGAATGTGTTACTCTGGGATATACCATGTATGCTGTGCGCTATAATGCGCAGCAACTTCTCGGACAGGCCGGATAGAAATCGATGCCGCTCGGCGGTGTCAAGATTATAGTTATTCAGTAGTAACTAGTTAGTGACAATGACCGGGACGTTCAACGGATCGTGCCGGTACACTAAGATGAATGGCACACCACAATGCCCATCCATGAATGCCATTTACGCACATACCGCAGTAAAAATGATGAGCTGCAAGGATTACCAGGTAGTTTGCGCTAGCGGCTGTGCGTCAAGCTTGTGGTTTCAAAGAAAAGTTCCACCAAGTAAATGATCTTATCTCTCTGTCGAGTTTATTTTTTTCTTTGGTCGCTGGGCATTTACCTACTCCATCCACAGGTACATGACTTATGCAACGTGCAGATCCCACTACGACGGCGTCTGATGTCACCAATAACAACGAAACCTTCGGCATGTAATGTAATGATGCCGATTTCAACCTATTAAAAAGCACCATGAATTTCTTGTCTTCCAGGTTGTGCCTTTTATAAAAAATGCGGTTAACGAAGCAAAATATGTACTTATCAGATACAATCTGTATTGTCAAAGAGGTAACCTCGTATTTACGAGGTACATACATAACCTATGTAGTAGGTAGTTATTAGCAGTGCTAAAATCCACTACCTGTCGTTCCTCATACCTACGCCTACCTTTTTCCGACGCCGAAAGAAATTGTCAAAATTGGACGTCTTTACTTACTCCCTACAACTGGCCAGCCCTTGCGTATCATGTGTGGGGGAATTTCACCCTTCAATATCATTTTCAGTACTGGAACACGCGTTCCTTTGTGTCAGCCATTCGAGAGGATTAATCTCGAAAAGACCATCCTGGCTCGAGGGATGCGCAAGCTGTGCTCCTGGCTTCCCTGACGCCGTCCGAGAAACATTCGATCACCACAAAACTCGTCATCTCATCAGATCCCATCATCCCTTGCGGCTGCCACTGCCATCAGCGTTTATCCGTCTTAGAATGACTAGAAAGTACGTATAACGCCCGCAATTTGCGTTGTCCTGTGGGAGCTTGCTTGCTTGTCTAAGACTTTCTCTTTCGTCTCGCTCTCTTGCTTTTATCCGATGTTCGCACGGGCGCGTGTTAGTATCACGAAGAACAAAAGTGGATAATGACAGCGCGAAGACCGTCCGCTCCTAGAAACAAGATACACTGTACTATGCCCTCCTTAAGCTCGCCTTCTGGTAGACACATAGTACACGAGTCACGCGCACGTACCATAATACCTACCTCACGAGAAAGCCTCAATGCATTGCAGCGTGCTGTAGCGAGGAAGTGTGACTATTTCCGCTGCCGTCCTACCGAAAGCAGCCTCGCACTGCAGAATACAGCGCTTCTTGTGGGAGATGGTTGTTATCCCGACTCGGTTTCCAACGCTATTGCCCGAAGCCTTCCTTACCATCACATACCCCCGAGGTATCCTTTTTTTCTTTTCTTTTCACAATGCTACAGCTGTCCTGGGCGAATCTAGAATGGCCATATTGTCTTTACGTGTTGGCGTTGTCGTCGCGCAGTGTCCATCCGCCATTCAAATGTCCAAGATTGAACTACGTGTCTCGCACATGGGCCTGTCGCAGAAACTGCAGCCTCCCAGGCAGGGGCCCATCCCAAGCAAGATGACAGACTTGATCGTAACCGATCGGAGATTCTTGGCCATGGGTTCTCCAGACAAGTTGCATTACTCGACAGGCATGTTATGCGAGAAATAACCAGGGCTCAACGGTTAAGCGGGATCGTCGCCAGCCACAATACAACCCTATAAGTTGTGAGTACATACATAGGTAGGTACCTCTACACTACACCGCAACCTATTAGTACATACACCTTTCACACCTTGGGCCAAGTATTCATCGAGTACGGGCAGCAGAACCACCCGGTACAAAGCCGAACATGAAATCACGCATGGCAAGATTACTGCCTATAGAGCGCTTTGCGAGCTGTTTTGATCCGGCAGTACCAGATTCCCATCGAAAGCTTGACGTCTCGCATGCGGCAATGATCATTGAGTCGATCGATCCCACAGGGCCGCCTATAGGCCGCCTATAGTTGACGTTATAGCTGGCCACAAGACTGGCGCACCGCCCCCTGGTGCGATGCGGTGCTGCGGGCATCCGCATGATAGGTATTTTGGTATCTACCGTTTCAAGAGTCCGGTTGCATTGAAGCAGAGAATGCCCTTAACAATTTCTGTTTTATTCAGGCGAGACATCATCAAGTATTAGTCGATATCTGCTGTTGTGCTTGCTGATATCAGCAATATTCCGAAGATGGCTAACAAGAACTGTGTGATTGGCTAACTTTATCTTCCGAAACTCAAGATGGACTGTTGAGCTACCAGCCACGGAGATTTGTCGGCAGTTTTCGGTGATATGTTAAGGTGTCAACTCAGTTGGGTGGCACGTTTTGCTGTTAAAATTTCACGAGTTCAACTTTTCAACAGATGAGAGCCAGCTGCTCGTTAGACTCGTTGCTAATTGACCGTGTTCTAACCCGCTATCATGCTGGCCGTTGTCCTTGTCTCCTACATAAACTATGGTCAGGTTGCCTGCATGAGATTTCGGCACGTGTGCCTCGTCGACTCGTTATCCGCAGTACTATGTTCTGGGATGTCACATCGCGGCTATCTCTTACCACTATTTCCAATGGAATAAGCTCCTCGTCCTTCTATCTATGTCAGTAGTGTGCAGTGCTTCCCGCTTACCATGGCCGTCATAAACAGCGATTAGTTGTATGAGAAAGCAACAAGCCCTTTCGGGAGATCTCTTTGATATTTTAGTTTATCTATACATCGGTAGATGCGACATCTTCGCCTGGCTCTATTATAGAAAGTATCGGGCCGATGATTACTTCGAAGACTTGGTGCAATCCTTGGCGTTAGTACAATGCAAAGCTTGATTAGTTCTCCGACGGCCATGGCTCGGGCGGCCGATATCCGTGTCATGACCTGAGATCCCGCAGACTGGCCGCAGTGTTAGCTTTTTGCTCAGCCAGCGAACACGTTGTGTCTCTAATGCTAACATATCGGCCATCGCCTGCCAGAATTTCCTTATACCCATAGTGCGACGGCAGAAGTGCTCTCCGTTTTGAATAAAGCAGACGCGGGATACGATTTGAGGATACCTTCGGAGTCAGTCGGTCTTTCTTCATTCAACTCCAGGTACACTAGCGGCTACGTGCTGTCGAACTCCTGATTCGTCATTTTAACTCTTCATGCATCACAAGTGAAGAACTAAGCTCTAAGAGTACCACACGTACTCTCTCCATTCATTGCCTTTCAGGGCCTAAGACAGCCTGTTCCTGTTCCTGTTCCTGACATGCTTACGGGATCGGAGGTGGGCAGCACAAGAGAATGTGGGGAAGGTGATCCCATGGCACCGAACCGGTTTTCCAATGTCTGCTTCTGTGTCATGCTCGGGTGTAGCGTCTCTTTCCTCACCTGGAGAACAACAGCCTTCCCCACGTCTTGAAGATCTATGTCTCCGCGATAAGGGGCAGCGCTAACTGAGGCATTCTAGGTTTTATGCGGGCTACCTATCTCGTCGCTACTACACGAGGAATGATACAAGGCCACAGCAGTCTGTGAATGTGGTGATCCAAGTCCTACGGCTACGTCAGCTGATGGCTTCTCGTTGTTTCGCCCCTTCCGTCAATAATTTTGCTCTGTGGCTTGCGATACCCCCCGGCTGCTCGTGGTTCGCACACGAACTATTATTGTCCTTCGTTCTACCAGCGCTCCTGTCCGCCCTTATGAGGTGGACTAAGCTCACCGAGCTCGCTCGTAACGAGGCTTGACGGCCACCTTGCTGACACGCCTAATAAAAGTCGCCGAGAATCCATTTTCATTGCCGTCGTGGCGTTTTATGTTGATGTGTTCCCGTGTAATAATGCAATCCTTGCAGAGCTCACAGTAAGGATTTCGTCGCGTCATGGTGCACTATCACGTGGACGTCAATTGTTCCATATCCTAATAAGGGATTATTGTGCGTCCGAGAGAGATAACGAAAACCTGAAAGTGGCCCGTTTCCACTCGTTAACCTCTGACAGGCTGATTGCTGAGGAAGCATAGAAAACTATATAGGGAGGCACTGCAACGCGAGCGATCACGTGTGCGTTTCGGCTCACGTCTCTCCGAACATTAAAGCGTGTTTTGAAGTTTGGACGACGCGTCTTGTCACTTGCATGCTTAATTGAGCTCGAAGTTGTTCAGGTCGTTTGACCTAGGCCATCAAGATATGTATGTAAGCAGCCAGACGGTCACTCGCACCTATTCGGGTCTCCAGTAAATCCTATCGCGTTTCAAGGAGGATTACAAGCCCGCTTATACATATGCCTCCACGAATGGCCTACTAAGAGGCCTCGTTGGATTTCTACAATTCGTAGGATGGTCTAATCAAGACCTGGCTCTAGAGGTTCAGATGTGAAAAGGGCTATTAACCCCTGACGCTAACCCAGAGACAAATATACGGTGCACATCTTGATAACCACGGGTCTTCATAGCAGCGCGTCAGTTACGAATCGCACTCCAAAAATTTCTTGTTTGCTTATTTATTATTGAAGCATCAGAAGGCACACCACTGTATACTACCTGCGCACGTGATACTAAACAAGATAGAGAGGCCTACCACGATCATTCAGCGTTCGTTATAATTTATGTGCTATACCATATAGCATTATCGCCAACGTAGCCCCCTTTCTCTCCTATTAGGGTGTTTTGTTCTTTTGCATTCACGTTATACAAACTAGGGCAAGAGATCCGATATCCACTAGGGCCCCTTATAGAACACGCAAATACAGCTTCTCGTTCTCTCTTTCAGTTTCATCACCATGGCCATCTACATCCCCATCAAGCGGCTCTTGGTCCGAAGCTTCCGCAAAGCCCATATCTGCCGCATATGTGATGTGAGGCGTCCACTTAGCCGAAGTACGAGGAGTTGTCTCCTCGAGCATTTTATCAACCTGTTCAAGCGTAATTCCCCTGGTCTCAGGGACAAGAAACCAAGTGTAGATGAAGGCAATTGCACATAGACCACCCCATATGTAAAACACTTTGGCGCCGAGGTTTCCCTTGTCCTTATCTACCATGTAGGGCGTGATCAGGCCTATAATGAAGTTCCATAACCCTGAAAAGAATTCGTTGTCAGTACGATATTGCTAAGATAGGGTGGTGGCGAGCGCAAGATATATATATATACATAAGAAATACTTATATAAAATAGCATTCATAACTGCTTCAACCACAACTCACAATTGCTTGCTGTTGATAGTGCAACTCCCCGCGCTCGGATAGGAAGTGGAAAGATCTCTCCGATGAGAACCCAGGAGCCGGGACCCCATGTACTTGCGAAAAAGAAGATGAAGACACAGATGAAGGCGATCATGACCGAGAGCGCCACGTCAGAGTGCGTGACCGTGCCGACGACAGCCACGATCAACTGGCATATTGACATGCCGAACGCTCCCCAGAGAAAAAGAGGTCGGCGTCCAATTTTCTCGATGGCCCAGAAGGAGATGGGGGTAGAGAATACGTTGACGAGTGTGGTGACGAGAGAGATGAGGAACGGGTCTTGTACAGTGCCCAAGTCTTGAAAACTGCTGTCTTATTAGCACTCTAGTATGTATGTGATCGTAATGACCTCTATCAAGGTAGCGAAACTGTATAATCTGAAGTAAGATGACGATAGATAAAATATGTTCGTAATTAAACTCTGGGACCTACTATGAAGAGTTAGTCTCAAAATTCAAATACAGTACCTAGTTGCACTACCTCACAATTTGCACGTACCAAGGTTGTTCCAAAGTAGAAGACGAAATTGACTCCAGTCCATTGCGACATCATCTGAAGAGAAGTTCCGAGGATGGTGCGTCGAAGATTACTGGATCCATCCTTCAAAGAGCCACGACCGCAATTGAGCCACGTACTCCAGTAGCCACCGTTGGGAATGAGTGAACGCTCATACTCATGATTGGATACGATCTCGGCAAGCTCGTTCTTGATGAAGTCGCTCTCGACATCTTGACTACGGAGTCGAGATAAGGAATCAGCAGCGCGATCAAGCTCTCCTATACGGACGTAGAACCTCGGCGATTCGGGTAGGAAAGAAAGGCCGCTGGCGAGAACCAAGGCCCAAACCATCTGGATAGCGATGGGGATCCGGTAAGAGCCGCTGTCGTTGCGGTTCTGGGTTGCGTAGTCGATGGCAGATGCGAGTAACAGACCTTAGTAGAGAGAGAGAAACGTCAAATGGACGCAATTCAGTCATTTGTATACGAGATTAGACTTACCAATAGTGATGCAAAACTGGTAACCCGAAACAATAGCCCCGCGGACTTTGCGAGGCGCGCTTTCGGACATGTATAAGATAAGTGTTGAGCTGACGCCTCCAACACCCAAGCCAGCGATAATTCGACCGAAAACAAGGAGAGGCAACCCGGCAGAAGCCACTTGAAAAACGACTCCGATAAGGAATATCACGCAGCTCCCGAGAACGGTGGTTCGACGGCCGACACAGTCCGCAAAGTCACCAGCGGCGAGCGCCCCTTGAGAAAACGTTATCGGTCAACTATGGTTAATGACGGCGACTTTCATGTAAGAAATGAGAGTGACATACCGATGAAAGTACCAAGCGACAACACCGACGTGATGAGCCCCTTGGAAGGTCCGCTCAGACTCGTAGCATCCGGACCTTCAATCTGGTTGATGAAGAACGGCATGCCCATTACTCCATTGATGTATCCGCTGTCGTAACCGAAGAAGATGCCTCCAAATGCTGAGAACGCGCACATGAGGTAGGCTTTTAGAGTGACGGGAGCCTCGATTCGGTCTAGGCTGGCCGAACCTATGACGACCGCAGGGTCAGACATTGTGCGTAGCTCGGCTGATTCAGTCTAATAGTATCTTTATAAATGTTGCGTGAATGTGACATGGCAGTATCCTTTGAGGTTCGATAGTTAACAATCTAGATGGGTGTTTCATAGGGTTATAGCACCGGGATATTTAGGTGGTGTTTTTCAAAGCGAGCTAGGAGTTTTCTTCCGCCTCCTAGTCAAGAAGAAACACGGGACAAACAGATATCAGGTAGTATCAAAGTTTTGACGCACGTGTTCACCAACGGCAGGTGAAGAGGGCAAGCGTTAGTGTCGATGAAGGAAAGATCGCTTCCCTTCAGGGGGCAATGAGCACTAGGAAGTAGCACTGATCTAGTCAAGCTTTTCTACCTCGTCGTTAGGCATTACGCCTTGATTTGTTTCTATGAATACTAGATTGAGTAATCTATTCAATTACACGATTGTGCTCATTTCATAGATAGCCTTGTTTTGATTAGAATCGAAGAGGAAGGATCTACCAGCTAGGTATCTCTTATTGTGCCTCTTGTTCGCTCTTCTGTCTTTTCATCGAAAAACCGGCGTTTGACCTCCTCCTCGATGATTCGATATCTCGGTTTCATAGTGAGATAGGGACTCGGATTAGGTACGGTAGGAGGGTTGGTGCTCCTATCTTTCAAATGATAGAAGTGTGAACTGATCTTATCACGTGTGGTATTTTGTTTCTATTGACTTTAACAATTTGATTCTTACATTCTACATGGTTATGAGAGTACATTTAACTGGGTCCTTGTTTATGAACATTGTGCCATAGCACTGCAGTTTTGAGTGTACATCGAGTCTAGTTTCGGACTCCTAACATATGTACAAACAGGAGCCTTTGTTGCTAATGCGCAGATCACATTAGAAGCAGAAGTGGCGCGTACACTCCTGACACCCATTCGCATCCTTGCGCAGCATCGTGTTTCAAAGACGCGGCCGTGCCCCGGATCTCTTGTATGAACCGGAGCTCGACGGCGAGGCATACTCGAAAACTCCACAATCGATGCATTACTATATCTTTAACAAGTGTAAAGACATCATTGCGCTCTCAAGGAAGTCATCACCCACATGACACAGTTGCCTTACTGTGTTCTTGTCTTAGTCAAGACGCCACTTGGATATATATAAAACAGAGAAAAACCCATATAGGCGCACCAGTAACGCCGAGCAAAATGCACAAGAGATAACAGCGAACGCTCCAATATTAAAATCTCGGACCAGGCCGATCGGGTATTGAATCAAAACAACAATCCGCCAGGTTTCTACCCAGCAATTCAATGCGAAGACAACGTGGCTCAACCCACGCACACCCACTCCGCGAAGACGCACCATCTAGCGGTGCGGTCTGCGAGTACGAGGCCGCGCCAGACACCACGCTCTGAGCATTTGATAATGGTCTCCCATGTACCGCCGTCGCTCGCTTCGTCTTCGCCACTGAAGTGGCGTCCGCCAACGCCGATCCCTCCCCTTCGCTCCTCTTTTCTCATGAGTCTTAGGATCTTGCCGCCGGGGGTCTGGATCGCCAGCTTGGCCGGCTTTTTGCCAGCGATACTTCCGGTTGCTGAACTAGGAGCTGACGCCGCGCCACTACTAGTCATGCTCATGGCACTAGTTGGTCTTGCGAAGGGAACCGGACTCGTACCGCCCGGGTTACTGGATGGGCCATTACCCATGCTGGATGGGTGTTGCCGTATGGCGAAGACAAACGTGTTATTCAGAGCAAGACGCTGGCACTGCGGTTGCACGACGTAGATGTCGTGGCGTTGGGCATGAGGTGTCGGGTGACGCGTCACAAAGTCGTAGGGGGGGTTTTCGCCAGTGTGGATTATCGGAAGGGCAAACGCGAGAGGGTGCGTGATGTCCTTGATGCTGTGCATAAGACCTTTCTTGCCAGCATAAACCTTCAATATGCCCGTGCCTTCATCTCCCGGTAAGAGTGCTTTCACTGTGTAGCGTTTTATGCCACCATACCATTCCGCTTGGCTGAGAGCTTGCTTCTTGACCACTTCACCGCTTTCGAAGAAATCGCCATCCGCGTCACGCGTGTAAGCTCGGACTTCCACTTCAGCAGCTACCTCTACATCCTCTGGCACGTTGAATTTTATATGTATCATTTCGAGATCTTCGATTCGGAGGAGCGACGTGTTGAAGTCCACCATTGCGATGGCATTTTTGAAGTACGGTGGACAGGCACCAGGCAAGTTCAATAGAGTCTCATGAGCCACAGAGGGGCAGATGTGTTGCTGGGCGTGGTGTTCAGGTATATGCGTCCAGCAAAGCTCCGTAGGTCTAGTCAAAAACCACCAGAAGTCTGCAGTTCCGCTGCCGGCATTTGAGTAAAGACCGCGGCGGGGGTTAGAAGGGCTCGCGAGACAGCAATCCATCATACGCCATTCATCGTCCACGAGCACAGCGTTCCACCAATGATTTGACCGCGGCATAATATTAGTCTCAGGCACTTCACCAGGCGTCTTGAGGTAGCCCCGGACTATTTCGGAGTGAATGCCTATAGCGGCACACATCTCATGCACCAAAACCGCGTATTCTTCGGCGCATGCTCGCCTGGTCTGAATGACCCGTCGTGTGTCAACTTCGCTTTCGAAATCTTCTTCCCAGGTCAATTGTTCGGCAACCCAAACATATATGGCGCGAAGGCGTTGTACATCGCTTCTGTATGGCCGGCAAACATAAGTTGTCGCCAGAGTCACCGACGTTGTCATTGGCGGCAAGTTATTGACAAAGCGCGAGTTCTTGTCGACTTGACTGAGATTGAGGCCCTGGTAATTGATGGGCTCCCGCACGGGATGTCCATCCGCGCCCTCATCTCCTTCGACGCTCTCGTAAAATTCGTCAACAGGGTCTATAGCCGGATAATCCATCATCTGGCAACGATCACGTCGCTCGTTGCGCTCATTCTTGCTCAAAGTATTGGATCGATTCACGTCTCGCCGAACTTGAACCCAATCGACGCCGCTATCGAGTCCCATATCGCGAGCAGTCTCTCGACCCAAGTTTGTCGTGCTAAGGCCACCTGCGATTGCGTTGATGCCATCGGGACCCGAGCGCTTAGTAGGGGACGAATTTAACGACGAAGTACCAGTTGCGATACTACTTCGACCGGAGGCCACCCCGGTTTTCGTTGCCTCTAGTATTCTTTTGATAAAATTTGCCTTCTTAGGTTTGACAATTCCTGGCTGCACAAGACCCCCTATCGCGGCAATGCCTTCTTCATTAAACCCGATTTGTGATTGAGGTCTCATCGCAGACGTAGAGTGGCTTGGGTGGTAGGATACCCCTGTAAATGGTGTTGTGGGTCGGTTCGGGTCCCAATCTTCATCAATGTCTCTCAATTCCAACACACTGAGAGCTCGTTTCTTCCTAGCCAAGCTCCCTGCGCTCGTGGAACTTATTCCGCCAGCAGATGTGCCACTCATCAGACTTCGATTCGTACTTTGGGTGTCCGTGCTGGCAGTCGTCGTACTACTACGATTACCAGAAGAAGCGTTTGTCGAAGTCGTCTTTGTGGTCGCTGTTCTGCCAATGAGTCCAACTTCATAAGATGACTTTTGCTTGCGCAAACTACGCCCCTTGCCAGGACTGTCGCCCAGTGACGATTTTGGCCGGTTCGGTTGGTGATTTTTGAGCGGTGGAGGCGGTGGATGGTCAATTTCATGGCCAACAGACAAGCTTGACTTGTGCATCTTCCGGAGTCGGCTTTCCATCCTTTCTACATAATTATCTAGCTGAGGAAGCGGATGCTCGTGCCCACTGTGAACCGTGTTCTCCCGCGACGACTCACCACCATAGGACTCATAGCCGGAATCCTGGTGGCCGAGACCCATTGACGTCTGTGGCCTTGGTTTTTTCCGGGACCGACGATGGACCAGGTCAAAAGACTCTGGCGACCATGGATCGAAAGATGGCTCAGGAGACCCGCTCCGTCGCGGCACGCCTAGAGCATCAAGCTGTTCAATGACACCATCCATAGCTTCACGCAAGGGTGAAGGAGTGAACCCAGCTCCCGCAGGAGACGGCGGGGCCGGCGAAGCCGCACGTGGTGTAAGGTATCCTTGTTGGCGAGATCGGTCATCATAAGAAGCATTCGAACCTCCTCTGGTAAGAAGATTACGGTGAGGAGGCGGAGCTGGTGGTGGGGGGGATTCGCGCTCCGCTCCTGGCCGGTAAGGCTTGAAGCTAAATGAAGGAGCGGGGGATGGTGTTCTTTGTTGATACGTGTGTGCCGACGGAGGTATGGGCGAAGGACTTCGACTTCCATAATGCTGTGCGGGCGGTGGTGCTGGTGAGGGCGATCTGTGGTGGTGGCTGGGCACTAGCGGCGGACCAGGTGAAGGTGCTCTTTGGCCATAGCTGGATGCATGCGGTGGAGCGGGAGATGGAGATCGAGAATGATAGGAATGGAGAGGAGGTGCAGGTGACGGCGATCTAGGATGGTATTCCAGCATGAGCGGCCGCGCAGGAGACGGAGCTCTGTGGTTATACTCTAACATAAGCGGCGGAGCGGGTGAGGGAGTCCGAGGGTGGTAGGGGACAGGCGCGGGCGAGTAAGCTCTTTGGTATGTACGGCGGGGAGGAGCAGCAGATGATGGTGCCCTGGGAACGTATTCCTGGGCCCTTGGGGTTGTGGGAGCATGGCTGCTCTTTTCACGAACACTGTTTCGGAATGAACTCGTAGAGTTTTTCCTAGGCGGTGTATTTGAAGGCTGCCGTATGATTTCGGGTTGTTTGGCTGTTGTGTAATGCGGCGCTTTTGAATATGCTTCGAAGGGCTTGCGGAAAGGTTTTGACTTTGTTTTCTGTAAACTGCTGGACGGGCTTGGCGTGTTGCTCGACGTTAATGGACTTATTGATCTACTGATGGGACGGAAATCATCAGGCAACACCTCGACGAAGTTGGAAGGGAAGACGCCAACAGTCTTGTTGCGCCGTAGCCTCCCGGTCCACCACGAGCCATCGCCTGCGTTCAGACATTCGATCAGGTCGCCCTCAATGAATCCCAAGTCCCGTGAAGACTGTATAGTAAAACTAGTTAGTACTCTGACTATTCGTCTGCATAGAAATACTGACCTCGCCTCCCCAAGAGTAGACAGCTCTGCACCAACACGGAAACCGTGTGGGCAAAGGCGGCGGTGCTGGAACCATTGCGCCCAGCGATTATCTGCAGGCGTCACGATGCGCCTCGCTCCAAGCTGTTAATGCAGGATCGATTGCGGATTATGTGCAGCAGGCGTTAGTGTTGAATATACGCGATCCAGCTTTCGTGATCCAGTTGGGCAGAGGTTCTTCGAGACTTGTTGTCTTCAGAGTCGTGGGACAGCTGGATCGCGGGGAGCGGTGAGAGGGATATGGAGAAACAGCCCGCGAACTTGTGGAGCGTAATGGATACACAAGACCTGATCCAGGTAGGGATCAGGTAAGTAGTGAGCCGTGATACAGTATTACTGCTTTTTGGGTATATAACAACAGAAGCATGAACGGCAAGCCAAATCAACATGGGTAGGGGTTAGGCGAGGATGGACCAGTTGCCGTCAGCTCATTGGTGCAATTGCGGAAAAGACAAGGTTTGGCTTGGTCCCATGAGCCGCCTATAGCCTAGCTGCCACTAAAGATGCGAAAGTGTGGGCAAATGGGAGTTCGCGACTGTTGGGGTAAACTGTGTTACCTCGTACTTTTCTAAACAGAGGGGTCCTATTGACGGTTGCCCAGTAACGGCATGCAGTAGAAGTGGGTCTTCCGCTCGGTGACGTAGCCAATGAGCGCTATTTACCTGCGCTATACAGAAAATATCCCCGTTACAGAATCTCGCTCCTAAATGCGATCAAAAAAGATCTAGTGACTTTGAAGAGAAAACTTCTTAAATAGTATGCGTAACTGATTCTGCTGAGTATTTATATGGGAGGATGGAGTTGTGATCAGTCGTCGCTTTAAGCACTATAACTGGTCGTGTAAGTCAGGGAATTGGTCGGGAGCGGATCAATCCCATGTCAACTTAACTGACGGTGAATCGTAGAGACCCACACTGGCATGCAGAAATGCGCGGTGAGACAATGCAGTTCCCTTAACATGCACGCTTTATCTACAGCGGGAACTCATCCCCTTTTTCCTCTGGCCACCAGATACGTGTGTGTCCGTCACCTGTCAATAACTAACCACCATGCGAAGCGTTGTCGAGTTGCAGCATCAGAGACAATTTATCTTCCCCGGCCGTCGCAAAAAAAGAGAGACGTACCTACTTGACTAGACTAGTACAGGGCTGAACAATAACATTGTGTTACTATTGGTCTAATCTGGCAGACCGCGTCCCGATCGGGGAAGAACGTCACACCCTACACCCGGATGGGCAGATTGTTGTTGGTCTTAGCTCTGGCGCAGTATGTACCCATCCGCACCTCGGCTGCTGGCGCATTGCCTGCTGTCGAATCTACCTACATACACTACTCGACTTTATTGTTACTTGTCGCTAATAATTGACTGCGCAGCTTTAGATACCTAACTCATGTCCTTCGATCCATTTTCACACCAGCTTGCCGTGCTACCAGGTCTTCTATAATACCCAGACTTGTAACTTACAGGCGTCAGCGCAACATCGTGTTTATGTGCGGTTGTTGATGCGCGGCTTGGCGGCTACCACCCAGCTCAAACCCGAATTGCTTTATCCCAATCCACCACCCCTTTTCGATTGCTTGCGCATTGGTGTAGTATCTTGTGCAGCTGCTATTTCCTTTGGTTGTAAACATGGCAGACGAAGCGATTGCCGGTCACTATCAGGTTCTCGAGGAGCTTGGCCGTAAGTAAACTTCCGTCGTGGGACTCGTCGAACCGAAATGGCATGGAAGGCTGAATGCTTACCCTTCTCTTATGAGCGCAGGCGGTAGTTTCGGTGTAGTATATAAAGGCATTGAGAAAGCAACGGGAGAGGTGGTCGCTATCAAACATGTGAGTCTAGGTTCGACTCGTAGCCCCAATAACCGCCTGAGACTGACCCAATGGATTCCACCTAGATCGATCTCGAGTCGACCGACGATGATATTCAAGATATCCAAGCTGAGATATCCGTTTTGAGCACATGCGCCAGTTCCTACGTCACGCAGTATAAGGCGAGCTTTCTACGCGGAAGTAAGCTATGGATTGTCATGGAGTACTTGGGCGGCGGATCATGTCTCGACCTGGTATGATTCCGTCTTAGCCGTCGTTGTTCTCTTTCTATTCTAACAAAGCCACACCGTGCAGCTCAAACCAGAACCGTGCTGTTTCAGCGAACCACTTATCGCCATTATCTGTCGCGAACTCCTCCGTGGCTTAGAATACCTCCATGCCGAAGGAAAGATTCATCGAGACATCAAAGCCGCAAATGTTCTGCTATCGGAGTCCGGAAAAGTGAAGCTGGCCGACTTCGGTGTAGCTGCTCAGCTCACCAACATCAAGTCTCAGCGCAACACATTCGTTGGTACCCCTTTCTGGATGGCGCCAGAGGTAATCCAACAAGCTGGCTACGATTTTAAGGCAGATATCTGGTCTTTGGGTATCACAGCGTTGGAAATGGCAAACGGAGAGCCTCCGCATGCGAATCTACATCCGATGAAGGCTTTATTCCATATCCCCAAAAACCCTGCACCGAGACTAGAAGGTAATTTCTCCAAAGATTTCAAAGACTTCATCACGCATTGTCTCTCGAAGAACCCAGAACGCAGACCCTCGGCCAAGGAACTGCTAAGACACCGATTCATCAAGTCATCGGGCAAAATCGAGGCATTACAGGAATTGATCGAGCGGAGGCGCACCTACGATGCTACTAAGACCAAAAAGAGGAGCCGACCTTTCTATCAGGAAACACTGCAAGACTTTTCGCCCAGATCTGAAGAGGACGAATGGGTGTTCGACACTGTGAGATCAGTCGTACCCCGGAAAGCCACGGTGAAGTCCCGGAAACCATCGTCCATCTTCTCTACTGAAGAGGCGTTACGAAGAATGGATCTCAAGGACGGGCCACTGCAACCCTCCTCTCCAGCAGCCCCAACTATGCGAAAATCCACTGTTCTAAGACAGCCGTCCGGAGCGCAAATGTCCGGCAATAGGTCCACACGCGACCCACCTGCTCCGGCCTTACGGCGTCCACTCCACCCCGATATGTCATTTGGTAACTCCGGCTCTTCACAGCGCCTGTTCCGAAGAGTGCCATCGGATGGTTCTAATTCTGGGGGCGCCTCTTCTACCAGCCCCTTTGATGATGTAACGGATGAGAATCAACATCCCGGTGCAGTCGAGGTAACCAGCAAAGAGGCTGTATTAGGCCGTCGCTTGTATTCGAAAGCACTAGATCCCGCTCTTGCGGAACTTCACGCACAGACTTCCAGCATGGCTAAGAGAGAGGCTCTCGCAAAGCTCTCTGATGCCTTTGCCGCGCTCGATGCTGTCGACCCCGAGGGAGCATACCATTTTTTCCGCAATCTCAACTCCACTATCGCGCAAGACAACAAATTGTCCAACGCCTTCTCATATACCCAGGGATCTCTAAGAGAATACGTCGAGCTAGAGAAACCGCAGGGAACGGTGATTATTAAGAGTACGCCGTCTCCGAGCAACTTGCCTCCAAGCCCGACGAAGCTTGTCTTAGCAGCCAGCAATCCGCATCTGAAGAGTCATAGGAGGCGTCAGAGCGCTGCCCTGGTGAATAGCGTTCCCAGTAGCCCCGAGAAGGTTGAGAAGGCAGCGCTACAAGCTAAGTACCCTGGCCGTGAGGCTCAGCCTGGCATGGAGCATTGCAAGCAGCTCTCCGATGTGCTGTATAGCCGATGGGTTGACGGGCTACGTCTACGTTGGCCTAACGCATGAGTGGCTAGCGCCCTCATAGGACGCATAACGACATGCGCAGAAAATATTCAAGAAAAGCTCGACGTGTTTCCATCCAAGTCGAAGACTTTATATATATAATCGCAATGTTCTAAAGTGAGGCATCATTCAAGATGTCGCATATAGTCCTGTTGTCTGATTACGATGTCCCATCATTGCTTGCGGGAGGAGTTTTGCTATTGGGTGCTTTAGTTCCTAAGCTCGCGCGCGTCTTCAGCGCCCGCGCACTCGGCGTTTTGTTTTCTTGATGCGAGGATGGATCGAAACGAAATGAAGATGCTGAAATTTGTTGCAAGTCGTGCATTGTTCGGTGTTAATGGTAGTGTGAGTTTCCATCGTCTCTTAACTGTACAAAGGCGCGGCTTTCCCGACAAGAAAAAAGCAAACTCTCGCTTCTTTCCTCGGATGTTAAGATAATGGGAAATCTGGAAGAAGAGGAATCCCAGTGTTTCGAATGAATATATAGATGTCTAGATGCTTGTTGACGTAGAATACCCGACGTAGTGAAATGTGTATTTTCCGGTATGAACGTTCATTTTGCAATATGTCAATTGTTCAGTGTGAATCAGTAACGGTATGTGTTCGAGCTGTAGCGCATTGATCCATTCAAAGGGGGTACTTGGAATGCTAATGTCGAACAGGAAGTTTGCCTCACGTCAACGTTAGAGTGCTTATGGCAGTATTAAGAGACTGTACAACATAGTCTTGGATATTCTTACAACGGACGGTTCGAAAGGATCAGCCGACTTGCGTCGTTCTCCGAACCATATACCTTCTGGACACCCAGTCTTGTTCGTCATGCATTTTAGTTTGCGAAGCCATGTAAGAAAGAGAACATTAGGATGACCACATATCAGGAAGAGCTGATACCCCGATCATATCAACATTCTATCTGGGGTTCCTCTCCTCGTTTTCGATTTGATGGGATGTTCACTCTCCGTCTTATTTTTGATCGCGTCTTCTATCTCACGCCCATAGTCACCATTGTCCGGTAAGCTGTTATTCCCAGCCCTTTGCAAGAACCCCTTGCCCATAACTTCTTGGATACTCTCCAGGAAAATGTTGCCCATCATGATATAGCCGCTGTCGGTTGGGTGGATTTTGTCCGGCCCAATGTCCTCCGGCCTCGGGCGATCGGGAAGTCCCTGGTCGTAGTACATCTCCGACAGTGCCACCGTCTTATTCTCACGCATCAGGTCGGCAGCTACTTGGCGGATTTGGTCGTTGGCGCTGATTATGCAAGGTTCGTAGGTGGGATTTGGTGTGGTTACCAGTGTCGACAATATCACCGTTGCTCGGGGCTCGGCCTCCATTATCGCGTCTATGAGGATCCGCATTCGTGGACCAATGTTCCCGATATCGTCCTTTTGGAAGCAGTCACTGGTGCCCACTTGTACCAGAACCAGGTTGGGCTGAAGCGCCGGTACAGATTGTCTAGCACTCTTAGTGATAGTCCGGATCCGGTAGGCGCCCCATCCCTCTACATCGTTGTCTTCCCAGTCACCGAAGCGGTTGAAGCCTACGCAGTTGACATCGTGTCCCCAGGATATCACAGTGTCGCGTATGTGCTTCCTATAGCCCCGGTCGCCCGTCGATACTTCGCCACGAGTTATCGATGCGCCAATGAACATTATTCTGAAAGGAATGATTTCCGCAACGGGATTATCGCCGCTGGTCGTATTATTATCGCCGCCGACTGTACTATTACCGCCATTGGCCGTGGAGTTATTATCCGCAGGCTTGGTGAGTCGACGCACATATTTATCGTAATCGACGACGTTATAGGTGAAGACACCTATCAGCTTTTGTTAGTCTAGTTACCAAGAGACACTCTCGGAATCATCGGTAGAACAACGAGCGACTTACCAATCAAGGCCAGTATTATTGCCAGTACCCTCAGTGCTTTGGAGAAACCGGGCAATCCCATCATGGTGGCTCGTTATTATCAACTCTATCAACAAGCAAACACATTTCAAACGAGCGCAAGGCTGGAGTCATTCTTATTCATGCGATCCGCGCCTTTCTTGGCAAGTTATATAATAGAGTAAGATCGGTCGGAACTCGGCATGGGCCTTTCTTGCGACTGATTGTAACGTGCTGAGCCTGAATCAACCTGCAAAACATCTAACAGCCTCTGTTCCGGCCGTTGATTGGGTTGCACGGCCCCCATCCTCTGATAATCCCGTAAGATCTTGTTGGCTGGGCATGCGTCATTACGGCGGATCTGTACATGCATAGATAAGTCTAGGCAGATACATACCTAGGTAGTACAACCAGCAGGTACCGAACGACGCACACTTCTTTCCGTGGCATATGCTTGAAATAATGACTATGCGGTTCGAAGATCTGTCACGTTGGTTGTATTCACAAAACGCAAGGAGTCGTGAATCAGTCTGACCAAACTGCAACGAGACACTATTCTTGATACACAAGTGGCACCATTTTTACGGACTATACTTACACCTAAATTAGAATACTGAGGTTGCATGCCTATTCAGAACCGTGCCAAGCGAATCTTGGCCCGATGAGGTAGTCTGGGTCTTCTGGCCAGCTCCACATGTGCGATTTGGAGCTTCAACCATCGCGCGGACAACGTCGCAATTTGATTGATAGTGGAAGAGGGATACACAACGGAGTCAAATCGGCCCGCATATGAATAAGACAGCCGGTGGCCGTCACAAAAGCCGTCGTAGCAGCCCTAATTAGCACGAGAATGATCCGGGGAAAGGCGGGGAAGCTTGCGATTCGGACCCGGTAATCATTTACCTACCAGAAACCCGCCAACCCTCGCGCGAGTGCTTCTCTAAGTGCTCATTCATCAAGTTGTCACTTTCAAATATTCTCTTGTCATATAAATCCGGCCGAAGAATTGAGTGTCGAGATTACTAGGCGTCTGTAAGCCTTGAAAACTTTTCCATTCTAATGCCCCGTCTCATGGGGAGGGGGTCAGGGGGAAGAAGCAGCTAATACTGCAAATGAATCTCGTTTCGAGATACCCATAGGAGATTGATACACACAAGCGCCGACCTATTAACACTGTCTCGGCTATACCTTTTGCAAAGGGGATATTAAAGATTGTCGAACGTAACATCATTATCAGCTTTCCTGAAGAACTCTTCCTAATGAGAAGTCGCATTATCGTGCAATTACCTCCTCAATAGATCCGTACTCACTCCAAAATTTCAAATTTCTGTTCACCTACCCACAATAAAACCTAATGTCCTGAAATAATTGACTTCGGATAAACAGAAAACTTGGATAAAGAGGATAATGTCGGTTCCAAAGGCTTGGATACTTTGTGTAGACGTAGAGTCGGATTAGTCGTCTTCAGCTGATGCTCCTATTTCTTTAGCAGCCTTCTGGATGTAGTTACGGATATAATCGTTTTCACAATTGCCGTGTAGCAATATTTCACTTTTTAGCTGGAGAACTTCCTCGCGTAAGAAGCCAATCTCAACTTTCAGCATTCTGTTTTCACTAAGAAGATCTCTCTCTCTTCGTTGGAGATCATTTTCCCCACGCTTAGCCCTTTTTCTGCTTTTGGCTGCAGATAGCGTATTCATGTTGCGCTTCGTCTGAGGTCTTGGCCCTTCATTGGGACTCGTACGTGACCTTCCGGCCTGTCGTTTGAGCTCCAGAGTCTCCGTTGGTTCAACAAAGTTGCGCCGCGGAGACATGGGGCATGGGGTCGCGGTAGGTGGAGTTGAAGGATTATCATGTTCGCACATTGTGTCAAGTGGTAGATTGAGAGACCAATCGTCGGAGGGGCTCGATATGTTCGTGGCCTGACGATCATCGTTACGGCTTGTCAGTCCAGTCCATGGTTGCGGATACTGTAAAGTTAGCACAGGCGAAATCGAGACCTAACGCTACGAAGCCAAGGTAACAGAATACATACTTCAATGGAGTAGCCGAATTGGTCGGATGGCTGATGCTCGATCGTAAGGGTCCAAGCGGCTGAGCTCTTCCAAAGATCATGGTCCACGAGGTTGCTGTTGTGCGACGGGAGCTCCCGGGACTCGTGAGCAATTGGGGAGTAGGCGCCATGTTGTTTAGGGAGCATTGTAATTTAGATTACTAAGAGTTTGCGTAATGAGCTGGATGGCGACAATGTGTTCGTCGAGCAGAGGCGTCGGGTAGGGGAAAGGGTAGGGGAAAGGATGACACATGCCTTCACTGCCTCCATTCTCGCCCTTAACGTATAACGTATCATTTATGGTCACGGACCATGTAGACCAGCCATTTTGCAATACGGAATCACGAATTTCAATCAACAATAATTCTACCGAAACTCAAGATAGAATTCTCATTTTGCTTGTATAATACAAGGAACGGTATAGAGACGTTAAATATAAAAATCAAAAGAATCAAACTGGTGTGGCATCCCAGTGAATGGCAACCTTAGTGATTGGACGGTTGCCTGGCATTGGTGTTTTCGTCTAGCCCACCTCCGTCTGCCACCCTTTTTGGCTGGGGTTGCCTCCAATTTCCCACCTTTACAGATGATATCAAACGGGAAATTGGCGGCATCTTCAGCTAAAAAGGGTGGCAGACGGAGGTGGACTATCTTTGTCCCAATACACAGCCCCACTGCAATTAGGTACATTAGTAGGTAGATACAAACCAGCTTGTCTTGATATAAGGATTGACATCTAGGTAGTTCAAAGTGATTCGCCTTTCCATCTACTACCTGATTCGAGTTACGGTAGAATAAACATTGAGGTTACTTGATACTCAACAAGCCGACTTCAAACCAAATAGACTGTCATGACCTCTGAAAACTGATAGAAACATAGGGGTAAGTCTTGAATACTTGTTGTCGCACAAGGAGCTCCAACTACTCCATCTACAGGCTAGAGATCTATATACAAAATGCTCTCTTTGATCTGTTACTCTAGGCAAGTGGTATGCAGCTATAAGTATCGCTGACACTGAGGTTCTGGTAAGCCGACAGGAAATTTAAGTGACTTGAAGAGAACACACAATTTCAAACTCGGATTGTGAGCTCAACGGACAAAATATTTTGAGGGGGTCTCGATACGCTGCAGTCATAGTTGCTCTTTGATTACCACTTACCACTGTTTCTTACTGAAGGAAGCGACATTACCGCTTTAACGAACGATCCTTCTGAATAGCAAATGCGCACATTGCTTAGACCTTATTTTACCTTCGAGGAACTAATGAAGCTTAAAGTTGGCAGGCCGCTTAGAATGCGAGGCCATAACTTAAATAAAACCTGCCATCCATGATGCCTGCCTGTCCAAGTTATCTAATTGTTGGTTAACTTTCCAGCGGAAGGTTTAAGGCAAACCCATTTAGTCGATTATTTCCTGATATGAGAGCATATTTTTGTTGCTGATCCTCCGGTTTTTGGAACAACACCCCAAACTGGTTAACCCGACTTCAACCAATTTTGCTGAAACCATTTGTATCTTCTCAATCAAACGACGGAATTATTCGTAGCAAGCCTACAGTATCGTTCAGAAATAAAATCTTGAGTTTATTCTTGCGGCAATGTCACACTTCGACCGTCTGCCAGATGACGTCCTCCGGAGAATCCTCATATTTGTCATGGCACGAAATACCGTCTTTTACATTGATGAATTCTCCTGCAGAGCACAAGAGGATAAAGAAGCTATGAAAATTGAACGTTTGATTAGAGCTAAAGAACCCCGGCGAGTCTTCAACCCGGCTGAGGACAGCGACCAACAAATCCAAATCTGTGGTCGCCTCGTGAATGCAGAATTCTGTGGTCGATTCACCACCAACGAAATCAAGATGTCTATTTGTCCTAGTAAATCCTCAACAATAACCTACGCCAAACCGAATGTTGTGTATCCTTCACAGGTATGTCCTTGGAATCTTCCATCTTCGGGAAGACTGAAAAGAATCCCACTACATGCGGACATTGCTGATTTTGGGGTTCGAAAAGAAGGTCCACGTTACGGACTGGGTCCTCATCCACTCAATTAATCGGCGCGTCCGCGATATAGGTAGAAAGGCCTTCTTTCAAGGGAAATCGATTGCTATGGCTATTACACTACCACCGGTAAGTAGTTTTCGAGGCAGTCTTGGTCTAGTTCTGGCAGCCTGGGCAAGCTTTCCTTTCTGAAGCTTCCAAGACACTCAAATGTTTTCAGCTAAAATTGTAAAAGCTGACTCAGAGTGATATAGAAAATCGTGATTGGCGGTGTACCGTTTCTTCGAGATCCCGAGATTCGACGAATAGCACTGGAAAACACGAGAGACCTGACACTGACCAACTTGCGTACCTATAACGCTGCTGAATTCTTGGTGCTACCACACCACACTCGACTTTTCCCGAACCTGGAAACATGCACTTGTCTAGTCAAATCAGATAAATGGGAAAGACCAGCCATCAATGACTTGGCGAGCAAACGCGAGATGTGGTATGGCTTAGCGAGGCTATTGTTGTCGACCGGAGTGTCCCCTAAGGTGAAATTATATCTAAGCGGTATGTTTCAAGACGAGCTTTTGAAGCAAAAGTGGGATGAAATGCAACATCATGTGTATCCGTGGGTGCAATCAAAAGTATTGATGATACACAAAAGGAGGATACAAGAAATGAGGGCAAAGGCGAAGCTAATCAAGAAGGAAGCTACCTCTACTTAGTGGAAATGATCGTGGGTCTACGTAACTACATAACACCTGTTATGCAAATATATACTCATGCGACTAGTGGAATCATCATTGTCATACCAAGTATTCGGTACCTAATTTCATCAAGTCTTTAGCTTCGCCCCGCACTTTTTAAATTCTCAGGTATTCGATCATGCTAAAGAAAAGATCTACCTAGGTAGCGATACTAGGTAATTATCATTCAAGTTTTTAATATAAGTCCGTTACGTACAATTGAGTGGAGCGGGTGATCTAATTAATTGTTAGAAAATAGTCAAAACTTAAAACCTACCTACCTAAGGTAATCGAAAGCCTGTAAGTAGGTGCCTTATCAACGCGTCTCTAAGCTCATAGCTCCGCGGCCCCGCATAACGATAGCGCGAACCACTGTAAACACTCGGCCGTCTTCAAAACCCATGTCTGCACCATCATGGAGAGCTTCCTTCGTGAATGGAGGCAAGACGCCCTGAATAAAGCTCAATACGAGTCGGCCATCTTCATCGGCGACAAGCTATTAGCTCTCACTAGTATGCCCTCGAGCGTGGAACCGTGCCCTCTGAAATAACTGACGGGTTTGTGCAGACGACGACAACGATGCCTTCTGGCTAGCACAAGTGCACTTTGCTACTGGCAACTACACAAGAGCGCAAGCGTTTCTCTCAAAGCAAGACTTAATTGCCCGGAATCCTTCATGCCAGTATCTGGCCGCTCATTGTTTCATCAAACAGTCTCGTTACGACGAGGCTCTGACCGTGCTGGGGGAGCGCAATCCCACACACCTCATAACGAACCATGCAACTAAGCGCAAAACACAGCATGGCAGCACGCGCTCTGCATCAAACCTAGGGCGTGGTATTTCCAGGGCCCAAGACAGGCGCGATGACCCTTCAAGCGAGGACACAGTGAACAGGCGGTTCGAGGCTGCCATGTGCTATTTAAGAGGTATCTGCTATGCCAAGCAGAATGCCTTTGACCGAGCCAAAGAGTGCTACAAGGATGCTGTGCGCATTGACGTGCAATGCTTCGAGGCCTTTCAGCAGCTAATGAAGAACTCGCTGATGTCTCCAGATGAAGAATGGCAATTTCTTGAATCTCTTGATTTTGATGCCGTTATGGTTCCTGGCGACCCTTCCTCGTCGCAAGAAGCTGCCGAATTCACCAAGATGCTCTACACTACGCGACTTTCAAAGTACCGAAACCCTGATTCGTTTACTACCGCTTGCGAGACCCTATCAACTCACTATAATCTCTCCTCAAATCCTGATCTCTTATTAGCCCGAGCAGATCTGCTCTACACCCAGTGCAGATACAAGGATGCACTAGCAATAACGGACTCGATTCTACAGGAGGATAAATATAATTTCAACATATATCCTTTACACCTCGCTTGCTTGTATGAGCTCAAGATGAAGAATGTCCTATTTCTGATAGCCCACGACCTAGCCGACAGCCACCCCGAGGAGCCCTGTGCTTGGCTTGCGGTAGGGATCTATTATTTTGCGATTGACAAAATTGCCGAAGCACGACGATATTTCAGTAAAGCTAGTATGATGGATGCTCACTTTGGACCGGCCTGGATTGGCTTCGCGCATACCTTTGCCGCCGAGGGAGAGCATGACCAAGCCATATCAGCATATTCGACGGCTGCTCGACTGTTTATGGGCACACATCTTCCTCAGGTGTTCTTGGGCATGCAGAACCATGCATTAAATAACATGACTCTCGCTGATGAATTCTTAAAAACGGCGTATGGCCTCTGCAAAACGGACCCCTTGCTGCTTAATGAGATGGGAATCGTATACTATCACCAAGACCGACCGCAAGACGCTATCACTCTGTTTCTCAAGGCGTTGGAGGTAGCGGAAGATATTGATGCGGAGCCCCAATCATGGCTCTCTGCTCGGACAAACCTTGCACATGCCTACAGGCGCGCAAAGAAGTATGACGATGCACTAGACCAGTTTGACGAGGTTCTGCGACAGGGCGGCAAAGATGCCGCCATTTTTGCTGCGAAAGGATTGATATACATGGAGCAGGGCAACAAATGGGAATTAGCTATCGAAGTGCTGCATCAGGCGCTAGCAATACATCCTCAAGACCCAATAGCGACCGAATTATTGAATAAGGCGCTGGAAGAAACCGCGGACATGATGTTCTGTTCTCTTTTCGAGTCTGAGGGGACAGCTGTATAACTATAAATATATATAGTATTGATACTTACACGCTATGTCGCATACTAGGAAAGGGCCTACCTTGTCATGCCTTACAATAGATGACGATTTTGATGACTCTTCTAATATCGCTCTCTTGCTTTTGTGGCTAGTTCACATCGTTCGCCTTTGAATTTCACGTTTGTCTGAGCGAAGCAACAAGATGATCCGCCATATTGAGATGTCAATTGAAATCGTGCTCCGTAGATAATATGGATAGTTCCGCCTTTTTAGAAATACTTGGAAACCTCGCTCTCGTCCTCCAGCAAACCTGACCTTCCGCTTCGCTAGTCGAGCTACCGTCTCACCAGGGAGCCTCTGTGCTGTCGACAACAGCTTTTGACTGCTATCGCCCTTTGCTCTCGTAGCTAGGCGAAGGCGGTCGATAGGAACGAATGAGCATTAGGACCAAGATGTGCGCGTTGTTAGTAATGGTAAATAAACCAAAAGGCAAGAGAGCAATCAAACCCGAAGATACTGCACACCTATCCTGCTATTGTCTTCCTTTAAGGCACCTTCGGCAGCTAGACTGCAAGTCAACATCGCGAGTGTTGAAGCTCGAAGGCGCCGGTGTCCAGGAGGAGGGTTAGGACTTTTTGAGTGCCTCTGGTAGCAAACAGGTCGTGCTAGCTTTGGTGAAGTTGATGAGGCTCGGCAGGTTGATCATGCTGGGCTTCAGGCAACAAATTTTACGACTTGCAAACTGGGTACAGTGTTGTTAGGGGGTGGTAATAGGCATGGTCTATTCACTCAACTGAGTTAAAATGGCAGATTGGCACCTATTATATGATAGATGATTAGTCATATTTGAAATACTTGTTTCCTTGTGTATGATTTTGATTGATATATGAAGTGTTGTCCAGAGCTGAGTCGAGTATTAAGCAATGTGACAAGTCCGCTAAAACCAGTTATAACGTTCCTACTAGTAGTAAGAGCTGGCAGCCTTCGTTTCTATACCTTTGCGATTAATCACGTCCACGTCTGACATTCTTCGTTACAATGGACTCAAAGAATTCTTTCGTTCGGCTTGAGCGGCGGCTCACCACTTCTCCTACTAGTACACACATAAACACTCCTGTTTGTCACTCTTGATTCATCTTACTCTACTACGGTACGCGAAAGACATCGCGGAAGGTTACTTATAATCAGTAGGGAGGTTTAGCTGTTGTACGGCAAAAGCGGCGCGTGCGCTAAGCCTAATCCAGATACAGCCTGACTTTCAGTCAAGTTGTAGTGCAGCATTCTGTGTATCACGTGACTGCAAACGCTAATTTAAATGGTTCCAAAGTTGTCCTCGAGGTTAAGGTCCACCCGTCCACCCAAAAAGTTTCGCCCCAAACCGTCACGTACCTTACCACATTGATTCACATGTTCCTTCAATTTTGTCTTCGCAACAAGTTCTAGTGTGACCGTATTCGCAGCCTTCGCCATGTCGTGGAGAAACCAAGGCATCACGGGCTCGAACAATATCCCTCTGGGCACTCGCCGCCGCTTTGGTGGCGAACCAGATGGCCTAGAGTCCAGACGCGATGACAGAGATAGTGCTGACGGCGCCTTTAACGGCGATCGCGATCTCAAGCGCGGTCGCAGCCCTGAACCTAGTGAGTGCTGCAACTCCGCTCCCCTCTGCATTTCCCTCTAAATTCTATGCACTCGATTCTGACCGTAAGGCGCGGCAGGAACCGAAACGGATGGCCCTCGCCGTCGTAAGAAACGCAACAGATGGGGCGACGCCTCCGAGAACAAAGCGGCTGGTCTCATGGGCCTTCCTACCGCTATCGTTGCCAACATGACAAGCGAGCAGCTTGAAGCGTATACTTTGCATCTGCGAATTGAAGAGATTAGCCAGAAGTTGAGAATCGACGATGTCGTTCCTGCTGACGGTGATAGGTAATACTCCCTGCGTTTGCGCTTCCCATCTTCAGGAGGTCTCTTCTTTGCTAACACCTACGTGTCCCAGATCTCCCTCCCCTCCACCGCAATATGACAACCACGGCCGTCGTGTCAATACTCGAGAATACCGCTACCGCAAGCGTCTGGAGGACGAGCGCCACAAGCTGATTGAAAAGGCCATGAAGACCATCCCTAACTACCACCCACCACAGGACTACCGCCGACCGACCAAGACTCAAGAAAAGGTCTATGTGCCGGTCAACGATTATCCGGAAATCAATTTTAGTGAGATTGCTAACCCTCTAACCTTTCTAACCATGCCTTTGCCCCTTCTTGTTCAGGATCTTGCCAGGAGTGCTGTCTCACCTCCATTCGTAACGTGCAGGCCCTGGCTGCATCTAACTACATACCCATATACTTAACCTGTGTGACGCGTACTAACACGTAGCTCTTCTTCCTAAAGTTGGTTTACTTATTGGTCCTCGTGGCAACACTCTGAAAAAGATGGAAACTGAATCCGGTGCCAAGATTGCAATCCGCGGAAAGGGCTCCGTGAAGGAAGGTAAAGGCCGATCTGATGCCGCACACGCAAGCAACCAGGAGGAGGATCTACATTGCTTGATCATGGCCGATACCGAGGAAAAGGTGAACAAGGCCAAGAAGCTGATCCACAACGTTATCGAGACGGTGAGTTCAAGGCATCCATCTCATGATTTCCCAATACAGACGCTAACTCTCCTTGAGGCTGCTTCTATCCCGGAGGGGCAAAATGAACTGAAGCGAAATCAACTTCGAGAACTCGCGGCGTTGAACGGTACCCTCCGTGATGATGAGAACCAGGCATGCCAGAACTGCGGCCAAATCGGCCACAGAAAGTACGATTGCCCCGAGAAGCAGAACTTTACTGCCAACATCATTTGTCGTATCTGTGGCAACGCTGGCCACATGGCTCGAGATTGTCCCGATCGACAAAAGGGTGCTAGCTGGCGTAATGATGGTCCTCGTGCTGCCGGCCGCATCGGCGGAGGAGATGCTGCTGACCGTGAATACGAGGTGAGTTTTACCCTCTCTGCGTTGGAAAGCCAGTGGTTAATTCTCTATTTAGCAATTGATGCAAGAACTTGGCGGCGGTTCTGGTGGACCCCCTGCTCGTATTGAGGCAGGGCCAGGCTCCTACAACAACGGCGCCAGCAACAACGGCAACGGTGACAGCAAGCCTTGGCAACGAGGCCCAACTGGCGCAGCTGCCCCTTGGCGTTCTCGCAATGAAGACCGTGGCCACGAGGGCGGCAGCGGAAGCAGTGCGGCTCCCTGGCGGGAACGCGGTAACCGTGGCGGCGAAAGCCAAGGAGGTGATTATTATGGTGGCCAGAATTATAACAATGGTTCATCTGCTCCTGGAGCGGCTCCTTGGCACCAATCTAACCACGGTGGCGGTCAGCCAGGCTACGGCGGCTATCCTGGGTACTCTGGTTATGGCGGTGCCGCCCCAGGCATGGGACCGCCGCCTGGACTTCCCGCGAACCCTCTTGGAGCGCCGCCTGGACTTCCCACCAACCTTAATGCCTTGATCCAGCAGTATGCCGGTGGTAGTGCCGCTCCACCTCCGCCACCATCTGATGGTGCTCCTCCACCACCCCCGAGCGACCAGCCTCCTCCACCTCCTCCTGGTGCTTAGTGTGTTGCATGATTGATAGCATGGACTTTCGGATACTAACCCACGCATTTGACGACGAATCTGCCGACAACTCGTATCACTTATTAAGCCGATCTTGAAGACTAACTGCGCCTGCAAATATTGCGTTGACTCACACGACTTGACATCTAGGAAACGCCTTGTGGGCACTGCATCACATCAAAGTCACATACTGAGAATCGACACCACATGACAAGGAACAGGAGTAATAATATGCCTCGATGTATGCTTCGGCAACAAGGACTAACGTGTAGATACTAAATTGAGAACGAAAAATATGCAAAAATGACTAAATGAGACTATATAAGACTTGGAGTGAAACGTGTGTGCATTGAAATACTTATTTCGTACATGAGGCCTTGTTTCCTTCTCTCGACAGTGGGGAACACATGCGATGCGGGCATACCTCAACGCTTCCCCGCACTGATGCCAAGAAATATCCACCTACTCCAAGTTTGGGGGTTCGATGGACCCTCTTCGACCGACCGCACAGGCCTTACTTACCTGCATGTGGGTACCTAATCTAGTGATCAAGTTGGTTGTTTTGTTGAGACACCCTATCCCAATAACTATTTCTCATGACAAAAGACCTCGAGGCAAGCGTGATGGCATGGGCTAACAAGGCCAAAATCCGACATTCCTAGATTTATCTGTCATAGGTCGGTCAGTAACTGATCTCCACCAGCCCAAAAGACACCAAGAGTCTTCTCCCCTTGCATGGCATCCTCTCTCCACCCAAGTCACCCGTAATTGGGAAGCTTGGTTCCCCACCTAAGAGCTCAACCTATCTTCGCTACTGGACTCGTTCTTGTTCCCCGTCGAACGCTGTACTTGTGTCGCATCCTCATAGGCCGACCACCTCTGCTTTGGCAGAACGTCCTCTGCCGTCATGGCCTTATCGAACCCCGTTGCCTTCCTTCCATTCTCCGTATCCTTCTGGACCACCGTTACCTACCTCGCCCTGCTCATCCCACTGCTCATCATACACGAGACGGTTCCCTCGCCCCCCAGTAACGCGACTGTATACCACGGCTTGAACCTCACAAAGGCATGGCTAGACCTCACTGTGTTGTCCAATTCGTATCATCCGTTCAACAGCCGAAAGAATGACGAAATACACAATTGGCTTCTGCTCGAACTGAACGACATCAGGAAGAGAAATGCGGCCGATGAGTCCGACGTGCTTATTCTCGAGGACGTGACCTCCAATCTGACAACGTCCGACTCCATATGGGGCCCGGACACCAAGAACGCCGCCTATTTCGAGGGAAAGAACATCGTCGTTTACATTCGAGGCAAAGACGACCCCTCTGGGCGCTGGTGGGAAAATGGCTCGTCAGGGTACAAGGCGGATAAAGTGATCGGCAAGGGTGGTGTCTTGCTGAATGCTCACTATGATTCGTGCGTGCTCGAACCCTACCGTCTCACAGAAGATGCTTACATTGGAACAGCGTTTCTACCGGGTACGGTGCAACAGACGATGGCATGGGCTGTATCACCGTGATGGCCCTCGTCGATTACTTCTCCCGCCCCGAGAATCAACCGCAGAGGGGCATTGTCGCCCTGTTAAACAACAACGAGGAAGACTTCCTTTGGGGAGCTCAGGCTTTTGGGAACAGCCCTTTCATGCCCTTCTGCCATACCTTTCTGAACCTGGAAGGAGCGGGAGCCGGCGGCCGCGCGACTCTTTTCCGAACCACAGACGCCGAGGTCACGGCCGCCTATCGTGGAAGCCCAAACCCGTTCGGTACTGTCGTCGCATCGGATGCCTTTGGCCTTGGGGCGATCCGGAGTAACACGGATTATATTGTTTTCAATGGCGTCTACGGCATGAGGGGTCTCGATCTGGCGTTCTATCGCCCTCGCGCGAGGTACCACACGAATCAAGACGATGCAAGGCATGCGTCTAGAGCAAGCTTGTGGCACATGCTAAGCAATTCTTTGCACACGATGAGGTCCCTTTCCGGCAATACTGGTGACACTTTCATTGGACCCCGGGGAGACCAGAATCGCAATAAAGTACACAACGGCCGCGGCAATTCTGGCGTTTGGTTTGACCTCTTCGGTAAGGCCCTCGCTCTCTTCGAGCTGCGAACCTTTTTCGCATGGTCTCTCACGCTACTTATTGCTACACCGATTATACTCGCTGCTATAACGTACTTGTTAGTGCGACGAGACAAGTACTACTTCTTCTCGGCTACAGTGTCTCCTTATGAAGGGGCAGTTCTTGATCCAGTCATGCTCGGCGGCCGAAAAGGGATGTTCAGATTCCCCTTTGCTCTAGTCGTGGCAGGAGCCTTGGTGGTAGGGTCAGCGGTAAGCAATTCTCGGAACCCTTTTCTTCTTGTTTTGGCCACTTTCAGAGCACGACATTTCCTTTTTGGGCCGAGACAGTGTTAGATGAAAGCTCCTGAAACATCATCCAGATGGAGATAACTGACTCCGAACGTTGCAGTACCTAGTCACGAAGATCAACCCACTTATCGTATACAGTAGCGAATATGCTGTGTAAGTCCTACGTGCCCTCTTCTGGTACGGTGTGAAATTTCTGGCTAATCACGTCGACAGATGGGCCATGATGTTGTCCTTGTTCTATTTTGTGTTTTGGACCATAATGGCCGGCGCCAACTTCGCAAGACCCAGCGCTTTGCACCGGGGCTACTCTATGATCTGGCTCTTCGCCATTTCCTGGCTCTTTGAAGTGGTTAATACCGTCTTTGAAGACCGTTTCCGAATCGCTGCGGGGTACACATTTGTCTTCTTCCATGCAGCTACTTTCCTTGCCACAGTAATAACCCTTTGCGAGTTATTCGCTCTCCCGTCAAAAATGTCCTTTGCGCAGCAGGTTCACGCGGCACATGACGCTACTGACCATGGTGAAGATCACATGGTAGAACATATCGAGTCAACCCCTCATACTAATGGGCCAAGCGATGTTGGAGAGGACGGAGCTGGCGAGGAGCCTGCACCAGCCGCCTCGGAGACGACGCCTTTGATAGGGAGCACTACCTTTGGATCAGCCTACCGACGAGCAAGTGCAGTACTTGACCGAAGGTTCACGGATAATAAAAGCGGCGCGTATGGATCCGAGCAACTATGGTCTTCAAAACTGCCTAGCTGGGCCTGGATCTTACAATTCTTGGTATTCGGCCCGTTTCTCATCATCTTGGTCGCTCAAAACGGCCTTCTCATGGTCTCATCTGTTGCCCAGACTGGATCCGATGGTGGGAGCCTCTTGATACCTTATTTGATCATGGCTTTCTTCAGCATCTTGTTGCTGTTGCCTATCTCGCCATACATGCATCGGGTTACGCACCACGTCCCAATGTTTCTGTTGGCTGTCTTTGTTGGCACTCTGATCTATAATCTCGTCGCATTTCCATTCTCTGTGGAGAATCGGTACAAAATCTACTTTCAACAGTCCGTGGACCTTGACACTGGCCTGTCGCAAGTCCATTATGTCGGATTACGAGAATATATTGAAAAGGCCGTCGCTGATCTACCTTCCGCCATGGGCAAGGAATTAACCTGTGACTTGAGGACTAGCGCACGCGCTGGTCTTTACGACTGCTCCTACGATAGCTCCGCCGTCCCACCCAACGTCGTTAAGAACAATCCACCTGGAGTGCCGCCCCAACAGGGCTACGACAATTGGTTAACATACAGAATCACTCGTAATGAGAGTGAAACTAAGGCCAGATTCGAAGTGGATGGAAAAGAAACTCGGTCCTGCGCAATCACTTTTAAGAAACCAATCTCCACGTTCCAGGTCAAAGGTGGAAATGATCCCGATGAGCGCTTTGGTGGAATACCAGATAAGGGGCTGGAAAAAATCAAGCTCTATCGTAGGGATTGGAGTACGCCCTGGATTGTCGATGTTGAGTGGGAAAAGGATGAGAATGACGACAGCGGTATTGACGGACGGGTTATATGTAGCTGGGATGATGTCAATACACCTGGTACTATACCGGCATTTGATGAAGGATTAAAGTATTTTCCGCCCTGGGTCGCTCTCACGAAGCTGTCTACCGGGTTGTGCGAAGGAAGCAAGACATTCAAAGCGTGAATGTCAGAAAACACATAATGTTTGGTTGGCGCGGGTATGGGTCTTGTAACGTGCTTTTTCTCGTCAATCGGTCGTCAATGGGAACTGTGAGCAAGCGAATAATGGGATGAGAGGGGCATAAATTGCGCCCGTATGTCGTCGACCTTTCTTTAGCAAATTGGCCGTCTGGAAGTGGAACGGGTATACCATAGGGCTGAGTTAGGTGTGTGCGTGTGTGTGTTCCTACTGATTGATACCTTTGCATAGCTGGCGTCTAATATCACTTTCATCCATTTTTTTTAAATTCTAGCGCTAGGGGAGCTTCAATTGCTCATGCCAAAAGACACGAATCAGACATAATTTGAAAGACATACGTGTGAGTAGTAATTTACCATGAAATGTGTCATCAGGGCCAGACAATTCGTTCTGCACGTGTAAATTGCTTGCGTGCCGATCACAGCTTGTTTTGGAGGATCTTCCGGGGGAAGAAAACTTTATATTGTTTGCCTACACCAACCGGCGTGGGTTGATGGGAATGTCTCCAATGTCCTGTCATGATCTGTTATATTCTGCGGGGTCGTCCCTCGTTCTGCTGCGAGCAGAGTTTTTTTGCGTATGAATCGTGCTTCTGGGGCTTGTCTTGTTATTCGACTTGCGTACAACTGGTGGTATTGTCTTGAGGAGAGGAGGTTTACTACGCATGTGCGATTGCTAGTGTACTACTCTAATGTTGGTGATATATGAATGAGTGTGGTGGCGATCTTGGTGGAGTGGCATTTCATTCGATGAAACGCTCCTGGCTCGGATAAGCAAATAGAGAAGACAGACAGACGGACAGGCAGGCACACGTCAGGGATCGCGCATTTGCAGATAGCCTGCATTCGCCGGCAAATCTTCCCCTTGTTGAATAATACCCGGGGTGGGTTTGGATGGGATGGGATGATGCAGGAGACCGTTGTTCGTTAACGTGTTGTTACTGGCTGATCTACATGCAGCCTTTCTACTTCCAATCTTTTTGGAGCAGAGTTTCTCTGGGACTATCTATACTCTGGCCATAACAGTTGCACACGGACGGACTGGTGCGTGAACCTGGAACAAGTCTGTCTTAATTGTTGGTTGGTCCTTTGATCGATCGCGCCAATCAGTTGGTCTCGTTCTCGACGGCAAGTCTCGCCGACCGCATGTGAATATACCGGGTATCAATACGTACGTACGTATTTGATTTATGATGTTTGTGATAAGTCCGTCTTACAGATAAAATAAGCTGTTGACTCAGAGTTGATTTGTTGTGTAGACTGCGTTGCAGATGTAACCACTCAAGTCGTGTACCAAGCTCTACAGCAAACAGATCGCAGCGAATCCCATTGACGGCTAGGTCCTCGTGTGAGTTTGCTTCGCTTAACTATCGAACATCGTATGTACTACCGTCGTCTTGCGAGAGGCGAATCAAGTCGGCTTGAAATCGCAACCCATATTCAATGTTACGGATGTTCATGAAACCCCCCTGTTTCCTGCACCACGATCATCCGAGAGATGCTGCTGTGATTTACAGATGCGTACATGCATCCCCGTATCCCGTCTCGGAGACAAACATGTCGAGCGACTGTTGAGGGGTGCGGTGATGTAACATCGCGTCGTGTTTCTGTCGATAGCCGAAGCGGGAAGAACGAAGAGCACAACAGAGGCGATACATCTTGGATGGTATATAAATCCATCATATATACTTACTTAGTTAGGTGTGATATACATTACCAGGTAAGTATCAAGCTTTCTCTTCGTATGCCTCCCATCACGACTTTTCGGATGTTCTTAACCTAACTATTAGTAGACATACATTAGTCCAATCCATGTTCACCACAAGTGAAATAAAGAAATCGTGTTGGTCTGGTACTTGTTTGATATTGTAACTCAGACTGAGAACATTTCATCCCTTACCCAGTTGCTGTGGCATATAGCACAGCTCTTATCTTCCCCTATCCGAGAGAACTTGTCGTCAATCATCTTTAGCTCCTCTTCTAGCTAGTACTTACTCAAAATGCCTTCTCCAAGAGCCATTCTCGTTTTGCTCGTTTCAAGCGTGACTGTCCTTGACGGAGCGCTTGCCGAACCGACATTGGCCCTGCCGGCAACAGCCTGCACGACGGGAGCGCCGATGACGACGGCCGGGTATCCGATACCGTTCTATGCGCAGGCGACGCCCAGCTCCGGCTCTTTCGAGAACGGGTATCAGCCGGAACCTAGGTGGGCTGGTCAACATCTTGTCGGGACTTATGTGAGTTGTGTGCCGTTTGATACTCCCGCCACCTTCCTCCCTTCTGTTCATGTACATCTAATTCAGGTCTGCGTGCGGCTATCTGCACTACTGGATGAAAGTTCGGTGTTATGTGTACGATACAGCAGTTTCAACATCAATCATGATACTATCTTGCTAGGAAAGATGCCAAGAGGAGGAAGAACAGGAGCAAAATTACCGCAAAAGCCTAGATTCGTGCAAGACCAATGGATATCGACGGAGCGCAAGAGAGCAGGCGATAGAACCATCACGGCAGCACAAGCCAGACCTCAAATTACCTCATCACCTCACTGGAAGAAAAGTCATACTAACGAAGAAACCCGTTCGAACAGACCTTCGGCGTCCCCTCGCCCATCGAAACAGGCTTCGCCTACGCGCAATTCAAGTGCCAATACTACTGTCTGAACCAAAGCGAAGGCGGGAGTTTCTTCGTGCGCGCCGACAGCAAGGTCGGATCATACTGCGAATGCTACGATGACCTGTGAGTCTCCTCCCTTACCCTTAACCCGACCGAAAAGTCACCAACCCCGAAGAAAATATCCAACCCGATGAAGTGTGAAGCTGGACTGACCAGATATGTACCTACATATAGCATGGACCCTGAGACATTCGTGAATAACAATCAAACGCTCGTCGGGGCATGGAATGCAATCTGCAAGGCGTGAAGTGTACTGGGTTACCTATTTAACAACACGTATACACGAGTAGAACTGAGAAAGGCCGCGAAGTCTTGAGATTACGGGGTTGGCAATTTAAAAGGAATGGCTTACTACTATTGCTTGGGGCGGATGCTCTTCTCTTGATGGCTAGGTGTCAGATAAGCCCAGTCTATTTGGGATATGAATTCAAATGTCAGCAAACAGAAAAAATGTACCGCGGCAATAAGGTGATTGTGAACTTTATAACTCGCATTCTTTCATCTACGGATTACTCCGGCCTCTATCTCATGAAAAGGCATCAATGTAGAATACATGAGTCCCGAACCAAGCATGTATGGTCAGGCGGAAGTGGGCCAAACCGGCCTTGTACTCCCAAATCCATGAGGGTATGAAGGATTAAAACACACAAAAGATTACTCGCCCCATATCGTCCAAGTGCCAGAAACACCAAGGGCCAGACCCATCCGAACGCCAATGAACTTTTTGATTCCCATTTCAATGCGCTCGTAAAACGTTTAGTCGACCTCCTCCATAGCACTGTCGCCAGTCTCGGCGGCGGCGGCATCAGCAGATGGCACCTCCTCGATGGAAGCCTCATCAGCCTCATCAAGGTTGAGGCCAAGAGACACGAGCTTGTGGATACGCTCGGCGAAGCCAGCAGGCTCGTCAATGGTGAAGCCAGAAACCAGCAGAGAAGTCTCGAACAAGAGCTGAACAATGGACTTGACAGTCTTGTCGTTCTCACCATCGGCCTCCACCTTCTTCTTGAGCTCCTGGATGATGGGAGACTTGGGCGAAATTTCAAAGGTCTTCTTTGAGCTCATGTAGCTGCTCATAGAGGTGTCGCGAAGAGCCTGGGCCTTCATGATACGCTCCATGTTGGCAGACCAACCAAACTGGCCAGTACGGATGGCGCAAGGAGATCCGACGAGCTTGTGAGAAACGACGACCTTCTCGACCTTGTCGCCGAGGACGTTCTTGAGGGACTTGGTGAGCTCCTCGTATTCCTTCTCCTCAGCCTCACGGGCCTTCTTCTCCTCCTCGGTCTCCTCGAGGTCGAAGTCCTTGGTGATATCAACGAGCTTCTTGCTCTCGAACTCCTTCAGCTGGGTCATGGCATACTCGTCAATGGGGTCGACAAGGAAGAGAACTTCGAAGTTCTTCTCCTTGAGGGCATCAAGGAAGGGAGACTTCTGGACGGCCTTGAGGGACTCGCCGGTGATGTAGTAGATGTTCTTCTGGTGCTCGGCCATGCGGGTGACGTAGTCGGCGAGAGAAGTCAGTTCATCTCCCGACTTGGTCGAGTTGTATCGCAGCAGCTTGGCCAGGGTCTGGCGGTTCTGCGAGTCCTCGTGGATACCAAGCTTCAAGTTCTTGGAGAAGGCGCTGTAGAACTTATCGAATTGCTCCTTGTCCTCGGCAATCTCGTTGAAAAGCTCGAGAGCCTTCTTCACAATGTTCTTCTTGATGACCTTCATGATCTTGTTCTGTTGGAGGGTCTCACGGGACAAGTTCAAGGGCAGATCCTCAGAGTCGACAACACCCTTGATGAAGCTGAGCCACTCGGGGATGAGGTCGGTGGCATCGTCAGTGATGAAGACGCGACGAACGTAGAGCTTGATGTTGTTCTTCGTCTTCTTGGTCTCGAAGAGATCGAAGGGAGCACGCTTGGGAACGAAGAGAATAGCGCGGAACTCAAGCTGACCCTCAACAGAGAAATGCTTGACAGCAAGGTGGTCCTCCCAGTCGTTGGAGAGGGACTTGTAGAAAGAGGCGTACTCCTCCTGAGTGATGTCCTGGGGGTTGCGAGTCCAGATGGGCTTCTGCTTGTTGAGCTCCTCCTCTTCAATAGAGGTCTCCTTGACCTTCTTGGTCTTGGGCTTCTTCTCCTTCTCTTCTTCCTCGTCGTCGACCTCCTCGATCTTGGGCTTCTTGTCGTCATCAGCCTCGACTTCCTCAGCCTCCTCATCGGGGACTTCCTTCTCAGTCTCCTTGGTGACGTGGAGGTAGATGGGATAGGAGATGAACTCGGAGTGCTTCTTGATGACCTCCTTGATCTTGCTCTCATTGAGGTACTCAGACTGCTCATCCTTGAGGTGGAGGATCATCTTGGTACCACGCTTGAGGGGTTCGCCATCCGTGTCGGGACGAACGCTGAATGTACCACCAGCAGACGACTCCCAGATGTACTGCTCGTCGTCATTGTGCTTGGATACGACAACTACCTGGTCGGCAACGAGGTAGGCAGAGTAGAAACCAACACCGAACTGACCAATCATGGAAACATCGGCACCGGCGGTGAGGGCCTCCATGAACTGCTTGGTACCGGAGCGGGCGATCGTTCCGAGGTTGTTGACGAGGTCCTGTTCCGAGTCAGTCAGTCCGGCCGACTTCCTCGCGAGAGTGGAGGATTGTGCATGATTCAACTTACAGCCTTGGTCATACCGATACCGGTATCCTTGATGGTCAAGGTCTTGTTCTCCTTGTCAGGGATGATGTCGATGCGGAGGTCTTTCTCGGCATCGAGCTTGCTGGGATCCGACAGAGCCTCATATCTGATCTTGTCCAGGGCATCGGAGGCGTTCGAAACCAATTCTCGCAGGAAGATTTCCTTGTTGGAGTAGACAGTGTTGATGATGAGCGAGAGCAGCTGAGAAATCTCAGCCTGGAACTCGAAGGTCTCAGACATCTTGACTGTGTGGGTGGGAGAGGAAGAACGTGAGAGTCTGCAGAAGGGGCGTTAGTATGAACTGGTCGTTGAAGTGCACACCTTGAAGGTCGAGAAATGCGGTGGATGTGAGGGCTATGGAAGGCGCTAGAATCTTGTGTGAAAAGCCGTGGTGGGGCACGAATTGCAGACAGACAGACCACTACCACTTGTTTGCGAAGCAACTACTAGGTTGCTGCCGTACGAGATTGGTGTGATTCGTGTTTTGTGATCATAAAAGTGTTTGTGACGGAGGAGGGGAAAGTGAAGTAAGGGTGAGGCTGACCGTGGTGGCGGGGGAGCTGGTGTAAGTGAACGAGTAGGGGAGCTGCTGCGAGCTTGTGACTTACAGGATATCAGGTAGGAGAAAGCTGTGGGGGGGTATCTAGAGGAATTGCTCTTCGGTGGAAGAGAGAGAGACACACAGAGCACAGGAGAGGGGACTGGTTTGACTTGAATTAAGAATGAGGAGGAAGAAGATGAAGGAAGACGAAGGGCGAGGGCAGAGAAATATCTAAAAGTTGTAGAGGCCGGCTCCAGCAGTTTGACATGGAGCACAGACCAATTTTTCAGACTTTGGATTCTATCGAATTCTACGGACTGGCAGCAACAGCCTGCAGCGTTGGGGGCTGTGATTGGCCCAGAGCAGCGTCGACTCGCCGCCCATAGCAACCAGAACGTACCAGAATCGCTACCTTGCTTCTATCGACCTCTTTCCCCACCCCACTGATTGGCCGAAAACGGCATCAGGCGGCTGCATGCCAGCCCACCTAGCCCACCCGGATGGGATCCCTGGCCACTGCCCAAAGTGCCTTGCCCCTCGTTGCCTCACCTACCCGCCCCTCGCCGCCTAGCCCGCCTTGACTGTAAGCATAGGTAGGTAGGGTTGCCTGCGCCGTTGTTTATCTCAACCCCTTGTGGGGCGAAAAAGGGAGATCCAGAGAAAATGTCTCCCAGCTACCTAGGTAAGTTGCAGTGTTTTGAATCAAACTCAACAATAAAGTACACTGGGCGATTCCGGTCTATCTACTAGTTCTGTTGTTGTAAGATAGGTATAATATCTAGTAGCTGGTGGGGTTCCAGACGCCAAGCATTTTTCAAGATTCTTCTCCCTAAGTCAGTTATCTTTGCACTACCTCAACACGAATCTACTTATAGGCAGAAACTATGATATGCGCGAAAGTTAGACGTTGCGTAAGAAGGAAGGTACTTTTGTCCCTGAGAAGGGATGTGTTATCCAAAAAATCACGGCTCAATTAAGTACTCCATCCTGTGCTCTGTATATTGGAAGTATCATCAGGTGTTGTAGTCTGTATCGGATGCATTAGGTAGGTAGGTACCTAGGTAGTATATTTGACCTGATTGGCTGTCAGGAAAACAGCGATTGCCTTGTGCCTACTACCTGTTTTCTCATGCGGCAGCCTAGCAATCAGCCTTGCAGCTGAAAAAGAAGCAATAGACAGAGACAGAGCAGAATGAAAGCTTTTACAGAGGGGCAGGAAAGTGCAGGTGCTGCTGTTGCCTTCTCAAAATTTGGAGAACACTGCCACCCCGCAAGTCGGGAACGTTCTAGGTTGTGCCATTTTCTGTCCCGCAAACAAATATAGTTTAGCGCAATCGCCGCTTTTGCTCAGGCTCGGGCTCACCGGTTTTATGGTGAGAAGAATAGAGTTAGTCTCAAACGCCCTCCTCTATTAGGAGGGCATTGAGTCCCATCTGAAGCGCATTCATTACTGAGACGTCCACGTTATTCTCAGCGAACGTAGCAACAAGCTCTGCAAAATCCAACTCGCTACCTCGTCCCGCGCGATTCCATATTTCTCGCGTAACTTTGCACAGAATCTTGCTTCGACACCGAGGATCCTCCACAGCGATGAATAAATTGTCTGTAATAAGCGACATTCGGCAGAGATCAACACTGTTGTCGTCTCTTTGGCATTTTGCAATGGCGTCTTTGTATACCTGGCGATAGCCGGTGAGAATCGACGGCGAATCTTCCCACACCCCGTCAGGTTCGACCCCTTGCTCCATAGATTCCCGATACCCGTACATAGCGGGGTCCCAGTCGCGCGTGAGCCACCCGTGCCGATGGTGCGAGATATGGCTGCGACACCGTCCCAGTCGACGATGCCTCGGAGGTCGCCATCTTCGGAGACGATGAAGTTCTGGATGTCGAAATCTGGATGAGCGAGAACGAAACGATCTGTCCCGCTCGGTTCGGGGATCCAGATCCAGCTGATCAGCTGGCGCAAGAGTGCCACGAGACCTTTCTGGAACGACTTCTCCTCAAATTGTAAGTCGATCATGAAGGTATAGTAAGCTTTCTGATTAGTGGACGCTGCATGGCTCGCGTATATAGGGTCGTCGGCTGGATCTTGATGAACGAACCATCGATCGAGCATGGTCTTCTGGTCGACTCGTCATACCGGGCCGGTGCCTAACGGGGACCCATCGCTTGCAAAGGTAAGACTACCGCTGGTCCGAAACGAAAAACTGCCTAGCTTATCATGGCAGAGGCGATACTCTTGAGAGCACGAGTTCGGCGTGCGCGGTTCACTTCCAGATCGTCGCCGTTGAGCTTGTGTCCAAACCAGACGTCGTAAAGAGGTACGCCGGAAATATAGGACATCAGCATATAAGGGCATCGGAGGGCGTTTTGAATCGTCGACGAGAAATCTAAGACATCGGGCAAGGGAATGGTGGTCTCGCGCTTAAGGAACTGCATCGTCTTGGCCTCGGCGGCCAGGGACGACGCGGAGATGTCATCCCACTTGCCCGCCGTGCCATTGACGGGAATCTTAGCCAGCCAGCATAGGTCGGTATGGAAGGTCAAGGGAAAGAGTACGTGGTAGGAACCGTATATGGGTTCCCCCACCACAGGCTTCGTATCCGCAAGAGCCAGTTGGGGCTGGGTGCGCCGGACAATGTCCTGGCCCAGTAAAGGAAGCTGATTTCTGTCAAGCGCCGAGAGAACTTCAGAGAACAACTCAGCGTTTTCATCATTCTCGGCAGGGTCCGAAGGAGACACAGGCTCCCTGTCTGGCGGCTGTGTCATTTCGTTGTGCCTGGTGTGATGTGATATGAGGG
The DNA here is from genome assembly GCA_022495235.1 of Xylaria curta. Lineage (NCBI taxonomy): Eukaryota > Fungi > Ascomycota > Sordariomycetes > Xylariales > Xylariaceae > Xylaria > Xylaria curta. Next base: position 90,027 of record MU375984.1, read on the forward strand.
TGAATAACACATAACTACCTATGTATTTAGACATAGGCTACCTAGTGGAACATGCAAGCAGAGAGCATTTCCGAGATCCCACGAAAATTTCCATGTGCGTATATAACCTAATCACATAGCGCCAGCTTCTTATTCCTCATATATAAGGAAAATTGAACGAGTTGTTGGCTCAACAAGCTAAGCCACATTGGTGATTGGTCAGCGCTTCAAGAGAAACCAGAATTGGAGGTTATTCAAGATATCTATATCTTTCAAAGGGTCTTCCCCGGCCGCCACGCTGCTGTCCGTCATGCGAACGACATCAAGTCTATCTCAGCTGCAGACTAGTGTGCGCTCACGCGCTGTGTCGAATAAGAGTTGGCAAATCTCTCGACTACTGGACATCCCAAGCAACAATGTTCCGCTCTTGACTTCACCAGAAGCCGAAGACGCATCGAGGCTCTTGAAGTGGACGTTAGAAGATCTGTATGAAGTACGCGATGTGATCGTCGACATGCGAAATGATCGGTTTCCATCATAGATTCACATGTGTCAATCTTATACTGAACATATCTCCGTGTCGTATACTTCTACCAAATGGATGTCGTTTACGTATGCACACAATTGCTGGGTGCCACAATAAGATGCTATCGCGGTGGCGACAAGTTGGCGATTGGGGCACACCTTGAATCTGAAATATCCGTGTCCTCGACGTCTAGCGATGATTTACGCTCAGTGTCGTCTACGTATATCCATGATATCTGTTCGTTTTATAGATACCGGACTGCCGGTTTTCACGCTTATATATCCGCTGCCAATTGTCTGCTCTTCTGTCTTCTTTCTGTTATGTCTGCTTTATGTGGATTTGGTTTACAGATTGTCAATAGCAGGTCACGGTACCTTATCGCAATATGAATTAGGAATAGGAAATAGGAAAGCTCTGATAAAATAGAGTTGGCTCGTAGGTCATCTACGACGGTGCTCTTTTCTAAGATTTAATTGATGAATACGATGCTGGTCAGTCGCCACCCAAACGAACGATCCGTCGGGTGCAAGGTCGATGGTCATAGTTCACTGTAATTCGGAGCTTTGCAACTTACACACAGTAGATCCATCGGCAATGTTCCGTACGATAGTATGGTCTGATTGAATAAGTTGGCGTCGTTCCTCGATTACAGCATTGTCATAAGTGCAGATCTAGACTCTGGCGAAATAGACATCTCAGCCTACGTCGGATAGACTTGGGATGGGAAACATTCCTAATGTAACAAGGGCTAGGTATCTAGGGCTTGGAAAGGGGTCTTCAATATTGCAATAATCTTCTTGGGCTTTAAGGAGGCCATACAAGTCTGGATTTTTTCCCCCTTCAGCCCTCGCGGCGAACCTAGGTCTACATACACGAATAGTCTCGTGTTTGCTTGCTTCAGTAATTTCAGTTCCTGTTCCACAGCATCAGACAAACACGATCATTCCGAATATTTCAAACCCCGAACAGTTCTATCGCCGAATTGCCCATTAGTTACACGATGTTGCCGACCTCAGCCACCGGAAGTTGCCTGTGGCTGTGGCTGGTCCGTGTGACACCTGATAAATACTTTAAGAACTTTGGATTATCATTGAGCTCTCGGGGCTCAAGAGAGGTATACTTCCGTTTAGCAAGTCGGAATAATGACTCACATAACTTCCAAACTTAGCGTCTCTATGCAAAGATCAATAGCCTAGCTCTGAATTATGAAATCCTCGTGCATATTTGAGAATCGAATCATAACTTTAAAGTTTATTTACTCCAAGCTCTAAGGCAGCAAAGAAAAAGGGGGGTGGAGCCGTGTGAAGCTGATAACCAATTTGAAAAGCAGGAAATGATCCCGCCAACGCAATTTAAAAAGACAAGGCCGCTTCCATGGACTAAGAAATCGATTGAGACACGGTACTTTAGCTCACACCCCCTGTAGCAAACTCCATCCTCTGAAGTCAAGAACGTGGAAAAGCTGAGTGGTCATATCCAACGTTTGGGGGTCACTGTTTATTGTGCACGACGGTAGAGAATCCTTTTTACGTCGCTCGATCTGTAAGTTGTCTATCTCTATGCCTGGTAGCTTCTGATTTGTATAGAAAAAGACAGCGAACCCGTCCCTTCAATTCTTGTGCTGTCGTCGAGGCCCTGTTATGCTGAATAGCTTGACTGTAGGTCCGCCAAATGCTTCTAGGTTGCTGCTTATTGCTACAATCGTAAAGCAGCTGGCAAGTTCCTCAACTTTGCTAGACATTGTGCCTAAGAACGGAAACTAAGAAGCTACTCTAAAGCTGGAGAATTCTAATCCCACAGGTTAGTTGAGTCGTCATAATACCGGATCCACATATTATCAAAAGCATGTTGCCAGACACACACATGGTCAGGATCCCTGATATGGCTGTTGTTGCGCGAAGAGGCCTATCCTCATTTGTGAGCTATATTCCCTGGCTATATATATACATGCCCATTGTTTAAGATAATCGTCATATGTATTATTAGACGTTGGTAGAATGCACACTAACGTCGTGCTGGCCATCGCGGTCATGGCTTTCAGGCCGCCTCGTCTGAGTCTCGACATCTGATGTTGTAGCTCTACTATCAAATAACCATGTGGTGTCACCCACCCCTCTCAACCTTTCCTGGTTCGCACGCTGCTCCGTTTCCCGACCAGTTCGTGGCTTGTTAGGACCCGGAACAGCTTCCATACTGATCGTATCCTTGGTCCGGCCTGGGAGTAGCGATCGGATAGACATAAAAGCCGATGACTGGAGAACATAGAGCCGCATGAAGGCGGCAAAGGCTGGAGCAGAACAGACGATGAGGGCAATATCCATCTCAGCAATACTAAGAAAACCGGTGGTTAGTGCTCAACTACATAGACGTTGTAAACGCTAGGAACATGGAACTCGTACTTAGCTAGGAGCACGACACTGCCGAGATATAACGATTCTGATTCCGTGAGCTCTAACACTCGGAAGACGAACGATACAATGCTTGAGAGCACACCCCTAAAGAAGTGAATTAGTTCGACAGATCAGAGGGACAATCATGCCTATCTCGGGGACGTCTTACAAGAGAGCCACTAAGAAGACGGCACCAATCTTCAATCTCCGTTTTGGTGTAAGGTTCAGCCGAGCGATAATGGGCAGCGGCAGGATAAACATATAGGTGTCGAGAAGAATACTGGCTGCGCCCTGCCCGATCGCCACGAAGATGACGTACTGAGCCGTGCTGCCAGCCCCGTTGATGAGCATGTCCCAACTTTCGCCTGGGCGAGGTGTTGCCCAGTATGTTACGAGGATGAAACTCGTCACGTAGAGAGCAAAGTCGTAGGCAATACCAATCCAGATGGCAATATTGGTCCCTCGGGATACAGAGAAGACTTGGCGAAGAAGCAGCAAGGTGGCTGTTTTCGAAAAGAATAAGCTGATGTTGGACACGCTCTCCCAAACGTAAGATATCTTGAGTTGCGCATAGTGTTAGCAAGTTCAGTCAGCCCACACGAGTATAGCCAGATCTAACCTGTTCGAACCCGCCATCGAGCCAGCAAAGGGGCAAGTCCCAGGAGTGCCGAAAATACTTGGCATCTAGGTGTGAAGATTGTCAGTTCGGGCGAGGTATTACACCTAGCTAGTAACAGCGGGAGGGTACTTACAAACGATCAAGACAACGGTATAGCCGATATTCAGGAGGATGACGAATAGAACAAACACTAAAACACAGTCAACGTCAACACTCATAGCGTGCATCTTACAGGAGAACGTTAAAAGAACGTACGATCAGACCACTGAAGTTTTCGTATATTGTTGAAAAGCCTGCCGAGGCCAAAGACAACCGCAATAACGGTGAAAATGACGCTGAGAGAAACCACCAGCGGCCTCAAGCCTTGGGCTCCAAAGTCCGGGAGCTGCCCATCCGGGGGCTTGCCACTCGGCACTTGACACAGATCTGTCCCTGGTGGAAATAAACCGGCGTAGGGGGACGACATGATAGAATTGACGAGAATACCTGAATCACGGAACAGAACAGTTCGAGTTTTGTTAATATCTCGAATGCTTGTGGGGCAAAAGTGCAATACTTTAAATAAGGAAAGCTGCGATGCAGCAGTAGAGTGCTTATTAAAGGTCCCTGGATCAGGTGAATGGCGTATTTTGTAATATGCAGGACTTGTTACAGCTTATCATAGGGTCACATTTCCTTGATCCTCCCCTACGACCTGCCTCGGCCGTAAGCACCATCGTTACTACGTAAGACTCAGCTCGTCTTACATGCAGTGCGAATTTCTACATAGAGCGGTGTTGCATACGTAGCAGGCGTGGCTATAGGGATAATTACATCAGTATATTCTAGCAATTCTGTGCGCTAAACGAGGTTAACGGGCAAAGCTAGACAAGGGCATTGGCAGAAGGAGACTTTAGTACGAAAATCACCAGACAAAATCTGCCTTGAGCGGGACCTAGGGCCGATACCTCATGGATCTCTATACAGTCCGTACTCGTAGGCTATAACTAATATCAAAGGCTCATGCATATCTTCGTTACATCGTGTGTGAATAATTGGAAACGGATGGATCGGAAACAGCCTTATGGTGTAACAGATCCAATACAGTGGGTGGCAAGCATAGTATACAACTGTCCACAACTATAGGGTATAAAGTAATATCACTTTAGTATTTTGCGGTATAGAGGTAGCCGAGGTAGCGTTGGAAGGACAGGGGTCGAGGTATATTCCAAATAGGATTCAAGACGTCATGAATAGAAGAGGGGTAATGGGTGTGGCATTTGTGATTGGGAGCTTCACTACCGTACGGTCCACAAGGTGTAAAATATATCGCGGCACTTCTTTACGCTAAACAGGGCCAACGAGGCAAAGCTCGACAAAGGAAGGCATTGGCAGGGGAGATTGAGAGATTGAGTATAGACTCCTATGCACCTCGCGAGTAAGGGCTATAGGAATTGGGGTCACTTACAGCAGTGATGGACATAATAGAATCCTTCTTATGTAGGACTATAGATAAGCGCCCCTGTAACTCGCAAGCTGCTGCTTATTATTGGATGGCATGATCGCGTAATATTAATAGATTAAGGTTGTTTTGGTCCGCGCGCCCGATTGTGCATTGTTGATCTTCATGTAGTATACTTAGGTAGGTATCGCTTTTTCATTTTCAGGTTTTCTTAAAAATAGAACAAAAAGTCACCTTAGAGCCGAGAGCTACTCCGCCTGGCTGGGAACTTAGCGATCTGATGCCTACATAAGGTTTATGTACGGTACTCCAGTCCACATGGAGTATGGGGCCGGGCAGTCCCGCTGGCACTGCGCTCGGGACCTTGGCATTTTCCTACCTCACGTTCACATACGTAGTATGTAGTAAGGGTGGAGATGAGTATAGAATGAAGCTAGACAGGTATACGCCGTATTGGCTACTGTAGGCTGCTTCACATCTGTTTCTTCCTTTCTGAAAGCTTTATATTCAGTCTTATTATACTACATAGGTATGTTCATCATACTAAAACTACTCCTATTGTACCTCACCTGAGCAATTCTCACTCGTGACAGAACCTTGATCCGCTATTGTTTGATATGAGAAATATGAAATTAACCGGAATATTGGATAAATGAGCCTCGATGGGAGACCCAGGAAAGGGACAAGGTCCCATACAATTCTGCAGGCAGACCATGTCATGGGTTACATGATCTACCTAATAATCCATCAGTACAACCCCAATTTGCATGCCATCGCTTAGATCTGTCAGGTACCTCTGCCATTGGAAGAGAGTATAGTGTAGTAAGACGACGCCCCATCTGCGTAACGAGCCTGCCATCCATCTATTGATCAGAATACCTACAGTAGGCGGTTAGGTCGGGGTTCTTGATTTGCAGGTAACAAACAATAAGGACGCCCTTGGGCTGTGTCCACAAGAATATCTCCTGTTAGTTTGTAACAGTCCGACACAGCCCCTCTGTGAAATCCTGCGACCTTTTTTTTACCTTCCCGAGCCACTAATTGCTCAACTCTCTCCCGACCTGCAATTTTGTCCAAATCCAAGCCTCCAGACAACACCCTGGTCAGTTTCCATACACCAATATCATGAAGCACCAAGACCAAGCTTCTCAGCAAGGGCTTGTGGTTATCCACGCAGCTCTGTTTCGTATGGGCACAACGTCTCTCGCCGACGCCTACAGAACTTTAGGCTATACAGTCCACCATGGGGTCGACGACATTCGTGGCAACCCATGGGTTCTCATAGAGAAAGCAGCGGAAGCCACTTGGCCATTGATACCCGGAGCGACGCGGAGGCAGCCATTCACACGCCAAGACTGGGATTCTCTGTGGGGCTCCAAATACGACATAGTCACGGATTTGGCCTCACCATTCGTCCCCCAGCTCATAGAAGCCTATCCGAATGCCAAAGTGATTGTCGTCCAACGAGACTTTGATTCCTGGTGGCCGAGTTTCAGATCGCAGCTCTTGACCACACTGTTCACCTCACCTCTGGTCCCCATTGGCCTCTTTCTCGACTGGCACATCAACGGTGTTCGCGCTGGCTATGCAATGCGGAAAGTCCACTTCGGGTTCTTTGGAGCCAAGAACCTCGAGGAAATCGAAGCCAACGCGCGGGAGGCGTATGACAGGTACTTCGAGACGGTAAGGCAGATGGTTCCTCCTGAGAGGAGACTTGAGTACAAGATGGACGACGGATGGGGACCGTTGTGTGCATTCCTCGGAAAGGAAGTTCCCGACGTTCCTTTTCCGCGATTGAATGTGAGAAAGAAGCGCTCGAAAGAGGAAATAGCGGCGTATCGGAAAGAAAAGATGAAGAGAAGAACCAGAAAGGCTGTGCCATGGGTTTTGGCGCTTCTAGGCGTCGTAGCGGCCATATGGTACAGAAATGTCCCTACAATAACAAGCTAATGGCGTGTTCCAGTGCTTGGTGCAGAGGTTTTTGGCGATGGTGTTACTAGAGGAAAAGATTGGAGTACAGGAGCAAGCGCATGTCAAGGCGCATTTAGAGCATGACAGCCGAATAACATATTGGCAGGTATTGGTAAGTAGATCCGTCGGCATTCTAGATATCCCGACCCAGTCTTCGAGTACTTGCTAGTCCATCCGTCATTACGGACTTAACGCTGGCTTTGGTCACAATATGTTAGATCTACCAATCTGTTTGCCATTCAGCTATCACGACCTGAGAGGCAAATTTTCTTCGTCGCATAGAGGAGGGGGCAACAGCTAGAGCTGATGTGAGAACCGGACGAATTTGATTCTCACCCGTGTTCTCTAGAAGCAAAGAACCATTCATAAACCTTGTGTATCGCTATTGGTTATTATGAGAAGAAGACATGGCCTCCAAAACGTCTTCGCATAGCACTACAAAGTCCCCATCTTCCATATGAGCTGAAAGAAGCAACTCAGGATCGATCGCGTCTACTAGTACAGTAAGAAAGTCGCTCGCAAATCACAGAGAAAGTCGTCTCACACCGACAACTAAGTCTCAATATGGGCAACACAGGACCTCCATAATGTTGACCCTTGCCTGACCACTGCACATAAGTACCTCTTCACAGGGTCAGGTTTAGGCATAGGCAGTTCTACGCGTGCCATGTATCAATTGAATCAGTCTATATGCCTGGGCGGTCAGGTACGTGACCGAAGACTCGCCTCGAGATATCTTCGAGCCAATGAGCCGAGAGATCGAAATTTGTGTACTTTATGTACAACCATCTGGAGCTCGTTTCCCTTTTCGTGTCCCCATATTGAGCTTGCCATTTGCGGCCGTTTTCTTCTTCTTCTTTTTTTTTTTTGTTTACTGTTGGTAGCGTGGTCCAACTAATAATCGCTGACCAATTCTATTACATGTCTCAAGAGTTTTTGTGCTATTTTGTTGCTCTTCCCCCTTTCCCATAAGGCCACAAGGCCTTTGTGATGTTGAACACTAAGATTGCTCTCAGCTAAGAAAACGGAATTCTCTCACTCCGCTATCCTCATAGCTCCCGCTTCATCCTCTGTTGACCGTATATACGGGCTAGATTAGCTCCCTCGTCGCGCGCGGTCACGTCCGTTTATCTTGTCTCTTCGAATCACATGATTGTACCGTTCATTATTTCAGGGGAAAAGGAAAATGATACTTGAAATGACAGTGTAACTCCGCGGCTGTGTCCTTATGTCGACCCTACCATCCATGGTGACACGATCGTGGGCCAACAGTGTGCTCAGCATTGTTTCTATGTCAATAAAGGCTCGATTTGTGGGATATGCAAGCCGCCTACGATTCTTGGTGTCCTAGATGCGCGGCATTTCTTTCTTTGGCCGCTTCTGCCTTTCGATCCTCCTCATCCTCCTCCCCCTCTCTGTCCAGTCGTTGTTGGCTCTTCCGTGCCTCGTCGACCATCTTGTCGTAATTTAATTACTCTTCTGCGGCTTACGGGCTTCGGAAAGCCGCGCTCCACCGTCCCAGACCTGCTCTAGCGGGATCTCTCGTAAATACTTCTCGCACATGTTCCTTGCACACACCCGCCCTCTCTAAGATACGGGAGGTTTTGTCGGTTACTTGCCGTCGGAACATGCAGGGTCACCCTTCGCAGATGGTGGAGCTCGGGTGTTCCCCGTGCCGACTCCACCTGGAACTAGATGAGTGCTGCTCGGAGCTGTTCAAATCCTGCATCGAGAAATCTGCTGAAGTCTGCATTTAAGTAACGTGATGTTGGCGACTTTATTCGGTACGCCAAATGTCAACTTTCTTGGTGTCGAGGTATCCTTGCCGATTGGGTCGACTAGCTAGCGTGGATCGTTCAACATGACAGAGACAGAGGCCGATGGATCATGCGGATAGTGGGTAGGGTAAGTGAGATGTAAATACAGCATAGTTGAGTTCGGTATTATCATTGATTTGCAGAGGTGACGGCCGCCTAAGCCATCTAGGCCACGAAAAGATAGTAGTAGTCAAAAGGATACATTGAATGACAGTATTGGGTTTTCACTCCCCTAATACGGTTCAGCTGAAGTCTCATCATGCCCATCGCAACATTTCCTCCTACATAATTAAGCAACATTATCACGAAGCATTGTCAATTTCCAAGGTCTAGAACAAGACCAAAGTGCTCAACATTTGGCATCTCCGACATACGTGTACCGTCGCAAGTCTGCTCCGAGTATCTGTCCGTGCGATTGATAGTGCTGGGGTGTGAGTTCTTCTATATTGAAGGTCTTTTATTCCGCAGGTTATGAAGATGATAATTATCAATCGAGAGGCTAATATACAATAGCAGTAAGCCAGCTGTACGCCAAGAGATCACCTAGACGGCAAATAATCCCAGGCGAGACACTCGTCTGGTTAACGTGGTGTTCACTCTAGTGATGTACATCGAATGAGATGTTGATTGAAACTAAGAAAATATCTAGTAATAGGCAGCTAGATATAGGTTTAGTTGTTAATAATGGGCTTGTATTTAATCCACCTCAAAAGATCGATTTACCTCGCCGAAGTTTTCGGACGCAAGGAGTTCTCAGTTTACCTATCAAGGTGAAACTGTGTAACCCCTGAGAAGTAAATAATCACCGCATTAGTCAATCACTCGTCAGCTATCATTTCAGTGCAAGCAATAAAGTGCTGAAACATGACTATAACAATACTGGAGCGACTCACAGGAAAGACCTCGTGGCGTAGTGGCGTCAGGGCCTCGTTCTGGAAGATACGACCCTTCGGTTGGATCTCTAGAACTCGCTTGAGATGCTCCCGACGTCGAAGACCCGAGGAAGACGTGATTAGGGAGCTCTTTCATAAGAGCAGCCACCATATTTCTCAGAATGCATGTCGCGCCCCCTTTCCACACCACGGCATATGGTACTTGTAGCCTTCGCATAGAATGCTGGAGGGCGTACCTCTAGTGTTAGCAATTGTTAATAACTAAATATAGGCAAAGTAAGATGGAAAGAGATAGTGAAAGATTTGCGGTGTTTATAGTTTAAGTAATATATAGAAACTTCGTGTTATTGTGGTAACCTTGGAACTTTGTGTAGATGCGGCTATGCATATTTACATTGGCCGCCTTCACACAACCAACCTGCGCAGCAATCAATCAAGCTATAACAATCGTGTTACGCATTCTAAGCCACTTGGGCTCTATCTAAGCGTTTTCAGCAATCAACTTATTGATAAAGTAGCTAAGCACACAAGTTTCCGCGAAGCCCGCAATAAGACAGTGAGCCGACCAAGTTCTAATAGCTGCAAAATCTCGTGTCACCCATGTACTACAGCATCAACAGAACTACGTTACCTAATTCATTTTCTTGGTCTAATGAGGGTGAAGTCGAGTAGTCCCCGGCCTGTGCGATTTATCCAGCCATTATAATTTGATTTTTATATACGTTATATCTATGGCTATCCTGGCTCCGTTAGTTTAGAAGCTGCGGTCAACCTGTTAACGCATCGGCCTTCTTGCTCGACCCCTGTGCTCTGAAAGCAGCCAGGGCGTGTGCCCGGTCCCGTTTCAACTCTACATCTTGCCCATTTACTCTAGGTAGTTACCACGCTGCTGTTGTCATTTTTCAATCTCCTTGTCTACCTGCATGCGGAGGGTTTTCACTCGTGTCACTTTTTTGTTCATTCTTCTCTAGGAGGTAATATTGGGAACGCACACTGTTGCCGACTGAGACTTTATTGCATTCTGGGGAACGGACTACAAATGAAAAAAAGAGTAAGCTCTTTTGGACTTACACGTCCCGGAGGATATATGCTATAAAGTGATAAGTCGTGATAATATCTTGCGCGGACTCGATAACAAAATGTGATGTAAAGGGGAGTGAAGAGTGAAGATTAGACAATCAAACAATATTGTGACAAGGTCCAAGGTCCATGGTCTTTTTCTTTTCTTTTTTTCTCTTGTTTCGAATTTTTCTACTCTCTTATGAAGCCCTGGGGTCTGCAGTAAGGGGGTATTCGTGACCTAAGGTCCATTCCAATAGGCCTTCGATGTCTTTTTAGCTCGGCCTCCATCAGAGCCCACGACCGCTTTCGGTCTACGACATTCTGGACAACAACTTGGCTTCAAAACTCGAAGAGGAAGATTTCCCGCATCTCCGGGTTCGCCTCGTCGGAGTCACAATCATTCAATACCATCTCTGTTCCAGAGCGATATTACATTAGGTGATGATGCTAAGATGGCTACGTCGAGTAGGACCTGCCGCGAGTTCTGAGAATATGTAGGTTTGGAAATCCTTTCTCCCGCCCAATTTTACCAATTCTGGGCTCTAAGCATCAACAGAGGATGGAGGATGAAAAGTAGCGTATAGTCCTAGAGTGACAATCAGTCCACGTCGGACCCGAGGAATGATACGACTCGAGGACGAACGTAATAATGCCACCCGACGGCTTCAGCATCTCTTTGGAGGAGACGCCGAAGACTCTAGCTTCAGCCCGTGCCCAACCCGACATAACCACGACGCCGAGAACGTATTCCACCCAGGAACCAGAAGGCTCGTTTCTATATCTCTTACGGCGGGAAATCCCATCAGTGACGAAATAATCGTCGATGTGGTGCTTGTTTTGCTTTTGAATGCGCTATATGTGAGCGTGACGATACGATACGATACAATACGCAAGCAGATATACGAATAGCGGGCTGGACCGCATTGTGCCCAAGATCCTTGACCCAGAGACCGGAGGTTCGTTTTAGGAAACCAGGGCCTGCAATCCAGCCGGCTGCCGTGGCAGAAGCCCTCGACGCATTCAAAGCCTCCGCGGACAGGCACCAGCCAACAACAGGAAACACGGGTAGCCGGTCTGTGCCGATATCGCGTTCAGTAGAGCACCGTACTATTAAGACTACGAGGGACTTGATACAACGAGCACTGTGACTAACTTCCTCCGCGTTAGGAGGGGAGAGTAGGCAAGTATGGCTTCAGGCTTGCAAAGTTCACGCAGGGTTAACGCAGGGTTTTTGGTAATGCGTTCTTACGGGTCATGGACTATAAAAAGCTCTTAGGACGTGAAATACCAATTTTAGAACTATTATTGCATCTTTCCCAGGGAAAATATCAATTGGCGGACTGGCTTTCATCGACCTTATCTTGCGGAGAATTGGCGCGGGATGGACTTTTGTATTACGTGCCGTTATCGGTCTCCTCTCAGTCCCGGGATTGCATGTCTTGCAGTTGAAGGGGCTGAAGTGGCGTCAAAAGAAATAGATTAATCCATGTACACTCGCGAACCACTCCTTGTAACTTCGGTTTCAGATCCCGAATATACGAAGTCCTGGTCCATACACCCACGTGGTGGATGAACTGTCAAAACTACATATCTATATGTCTGGTATATGAAAGCTTCATCTAACTGTGACCGGTATTAGTGTCCTAGCGTGATTGAGCCGTACCTATCTTAGTGGTTGAAAACTCGATCGCTCCAAACCAATAAGATTACTTCGACCAAGCTCATATAATATGACATCTTGTTCGAGATTGGCTTATGATTTGTCAGACTTCTTTCCGTCTCATCTAGCCTCGCTAAAATCGATTTGCGGTAGACCCTCTGCTCACTTACATACCTTCTAATGCATAGTTTGGAGACTAACTACTACCTCGAGTGCTCTCTTAGCGACAAAATAACGGTGAGAATATCATCTAACTGCAGTCAGCAAAAGCTAGTAGTATACACATGTCTATAAACATGTCTGGGTATGCTCATGTCTATACACTAAGTAGAACATTCAAAAGGGGTTTGGCAGCATGCGGGAGGACGGCACGAATCCGAGAACGCTAGCCGCCTTGCCCCAAGCTTACGTACTATGACACTCTCGTGGATTCAGCGGGAACTAAACGGCTGAACCAGTTCCTCGGGACCGACGCTGTGTTCTCGGTTCGGCACTGTTACAACCATACCCTGTTTTCCCGTTTTGCTGACGGACGCCACGAGGCTTCCCTCTCCTGATCGCTTCCGACTGGGACGTTATGTTGTTACGTTCTAGACCTCCACCTTACTTCTAACAGACTTGGGGGCGAGGCAACATGGTAAAAGGATGGCAGCAGTCGCCAGTCAAAGTGTGAATGGGACTGCCATCCTTTTCCTACATAGCCTCGAGGGGCGGCTCCTTATACATGTAAGTTGTTAAGAATCTCACGTTCTTCTGCCTGCCGGACGAGTTACCTGAGAACCTATAATTAGGTTCTAGAAGAGTTCCGTTGTCTTGGAAGGTAACATACATGCCATGACAGTATATGTCGATTACTAGTGATCGAAGCCGGCCGAAGCAATCGGAATCGCTTGCTTAGTCGCTCGCCCGTCTTCAATGCCGCGTTCGAAAACTTGCTCTTGTTTGCGATCGATAACTTGCACATCACACCATCATCATGCGTTGCGTTGCGTTGCGTTTCTCCAAGCATAACTATGCTACCTATTTGCTGCCCCCCCCTATTCCACGCAGGTTGGGGCTAGCCTCCACGCTTTCATGCAGGGCGTTTGATTGCAACCAACGGGCAAGTCCCGGCAGAAGAGGGGGGGAAAGGGGAAATCCAACCAATCCGACAGCTCCATCCGTACCAATCAAACACCGAGAGGGGCGTCGATGGAGTGCATAAGTTAACGACGTGTCAAGGTAGGCTGGCTGCATTTGCCCAGCATGCACTCCCCGGTTTTTGTATATCGTTTCCCGACGCTGGTCAGACGCGGGCTACTACCCTATTGGCCTGTGACAGCGGCTTTTGAGCCTTTTCGCTGGGAAAGTGGATAGGTCTCTTTGGACAGATGCAGTAGTTTGATGATGCTCAGTGTACCCCGTATCCTGATTTCATAATCGGTCAATGAATGAAATGAATGCAATCTGAGACACTCCTAATAGTCCGTGCGACCCGTCTTATAGAGAAAGCAGCGTATCTCGTAGTAGTGGCAATTCGTATCGAGGTCCCTATCGCTTCGGTGTGGCACTATGGTGGTAACAGTAAACGAAAACGGTCCGAATGTAGTCATCGTCTGCATGCCCCGCGTCTTATATGCATGCTATAGAAGTATGCGCTTCGTCCCCTCAGGAGCCATGCTATCATGACGCGTATTGTGAGAGGCATTCGTAGGTTATGGGTATCAAGTGGATGTTGTCTCTATAGCCTTACAGAAATCACAAGCGCATGCGTGCATGTAGGTAGAGCAGACCAGAATTGTGGATAGAGATGACCTTTCATGATGAATAGATTCATGTAGGTAAATACAGGTATTAAATTCTACAAGTAGTCGCTAAAATCAACGCTAAAGTCCAACGCGAGCCTCACCCGATATTACTGGGATCCAACTGATTGCGATACGGTTCATAGTAGAAACATCGCTCGCCAAGTGACTGGCTCAAAAACCTGCTTGGGGTAAAACTGAGGGTGGGATCCAAGCTCTTCACCAAAAATAACGACCTAGTGTGTCCTTTCCCACTGTTGTGGGATTTGTTCGAGCGAGCGCCTCCATCTCCCGTGCACCTCGTCAGCCATCAAGGTATCGCCTGCTTCGCGGTGCCACTCTTCCAGCTTTTCGAGGTCGCCCATGAAGTATCCTAGGTCCGCATCCCATCTGCCTTCGGACAGCTGGCAGACCTGTTCTAGGTATTGTATAGAGAGTTGGTGTTTGGGACTGCTGATTGGGTCGCCGGGTCTGAAATCTGCACGGTAGTAATTAGCGAGCGCATTGAGCGCAATGTAGACAAAAAAGTCGACGTTGTATTCGAATTTCTTTGTCTTCTCGAGCACGGACTCGGCGAGCTCGAGAACTCTTTCGCCTTGCCAATTGCTTTGTCCACCGACAATCAGGAGCTCGCTGGCCTCATAGATGGCCATCTCCTCGGGGACCCGCGGTCTCGTGCCGCGGGTCAGCCTAGTCCAATCGCATCTGTTCTGGAGACGGCGGTAAGGTCCTTGCTTGTATTGATGTGCTCGCGGGATAAATATCAGTGGGTATAGTCGGGCTATCGTTCCATCGGGGAGGCCTGCGCTTTGTTCGTCGATAAGTAAAAGCCTTTCGGTACACTCGAAGATCAGATTCCAGTACTCGTCGAACTCGTGGGTGTTGATAAACTTTGATATTCCCTGGAAGAGTCGAGCAAGAGGACCATCGGCCTTGATGGTCGCCGAATATGCAGCCAGGTATCTCCATACCTCCTTTATTATGCCTTTATTATAGGCATCGAGGTGGAACAGCAGTAGATGAAGCAGCCCGTAAATGGATGGCCTGGTGACCATCAGATGCAGTGACTTGAAGCCCTGCTCACACATCACGCCGCCTCTACCGTAGTGACCTACGTGGAATAGCCAATCTGCATTTGTGATATCTGTGATGGCGCACCGTAAAGCATCGCCGCGATAGAGAGCGGCAGATGTCACAAGAGGGAAGTCGGCAGGGCAGTACGGGTTCCACGCCAGGTCTCTCGCGGTCTGAAGCACAAGCTCCTGTAGTGAAAGCGCCCCTCCTGTCTGGATGACCAGAGGCGCCTCGGGCGGCGGCGTGACACATCGCAGATGCTCTGGAAGGCTCTCCGCTATACCCGGCTCTGCGAGATCGTACTGTGAGATTCCTTTGCGTTTGAGGTAAGCGTCAATTGCAATTTCGCGTCCGTTTCGCTGAAAAGTTGTCCGCTTTCCGAGCGCGTTTCGCTGGCGCTGGACTTGGAGCATCGTGACAACTTCGCGCTTGCTGTTGTTCTTGCTGAATCCCCACTTGTCGAACCGCGACTTGTACATCCTCACCCTAGCAATCGTGTTAGGAGGCTGCAGACATCACACTGTCGAGCAGGCGACTCACGTAGCTCTGAACCCCCTTTGGCGCATGATGGCCATGACTTCCTTGAGTGGCCGGTTCTCATCTAAATACAACTTGCGAATGTCTTCTTTGTGCGTCTCCCACACTTGGGCCGTGTGCTGCTGCGAGCGGTACGACTCGCCCGTTTGGGACGAGAAGACGGACTGCATCTCGGTCGCAGTGGCAGTGGGCTTGACCGTCTGGAGCTCATGGCTGCGGACGACTGCAGGTCTATCAGGGGGAGTTTGCGGGGGCGACGACCTAGTAGATTGAGGCGAGAGAGACGCAGGCGGCGTGAGAACTGACGACGGCACAATGGGCGGAGGCCGATGCGCCACGACCAGGTCCGAGCTGGAGGTGCTCATGGGCACATGACTGTCGGTTACGAAGATATACTCATTCATCGTGATATGTCGGTATGCCGGGCTGGCTGCCCTCAAGCAGAGACATTCAACGGACGTGGCTGCTGGCTATAGAGCTCGGCGGTCACAAAGAAATCGGCGGACTAAGGCTTTGAGATGACAAAGATGCGAGGTTGTAGGTACTCAAAACCGACGAGGTGGCGGTAGGTCGTGTGGCAGACGAAGCAAGATACAAGATATCATAAAATACGTCGTATACCAACCATTATTGGTCGCGCGAACTGGTGGCTAGGATATAAGACATATTATAACCGCATACATACTTATGAGACGAGACAGGGCAAGACAAGGCCATGCAAAGAAAGCAACAGGGGAGCCGAGAAGCACTGGCCATGGGGACAAGGGGGTTATTGCACCTTGCACAAGCAAACATAGTACGTATACACATTAGCAACAGCTCAATTGATCGAATTTCTCGCGGTGGGGTAGGTTACCATTTGCCCATTTGCATTTGCTTCGGCTGGCCAGGGGGGGCGCCTTATCCCTTATCCCAGCGATGGAGCATTGGAGCATTGGAGCAATGGAGAAGATAGGGTACCGTGTTCGTGGGACGAGTTGCTGCAAGAACCTCATTTCGGATCACCAATCACAAGAGACCCGCTGTCGATAATATCGCTCTAGCGGGCTTTGGCACGGACGGAACCTTATTTTTATTCTTAGCACGAGGCACTGGAGTAGGTATTGGAGTGGGTATTGGAGCATACCTAAGCATTGGAGTAGGTACAGATTAGACTGGTGAGACAAAGAGGCGTCATGATGACTCGCCGGTCTCCGGTCCAGATGACGTTGAAATAAAGAAGAACGTTCTTCGTGGCTTTGGAGGGGCATCCCCGAAATGATGGATAATGGATAACTAGTATGTATGTACAGAGTAAATGGCTAGAATAGGTAGACGGGAGACAAGGTTCAGAGACCTTCCATGCAGAATACCTACCTACTGTAAGTCATCGAGAAAGCTGCAGGGTCAAGGATTAACTAGCCGAGAGAAGGGTTCTTGTGCAAAAACGGCCATGCTTTGAAGGCCGTTTGACAGTTTAAGCCGTAGTTAATCCCCCAAGTTGCTACACTAAGGGCGCCATTCCGGCCCTGCAGTCTCAACTACCGCACACTAATCGCGGGCACAGCGTCCGGCGAATACCAGAGCCCGATCCCCTGGCAGATCTGGCCCCATCTTGACAAAAGTCCCTAGTTACCGCATTGGGAAGGGTCGCAGGTCCCGTACCACGGTTCATGGTTGAGATGTCCAGAGCCCTAAAAGGCACCGGAGATCTCTGATTTGCTCGGGACGGATATCGAACAATAGTCAGTCGGGAGGGATGGGATCCCCTGTTTGCCACGAGGATTAGTCGATCGATCATCGTACCTGAATCGTTTAGACTATGGGACAATAGTTGATTCAATACATACTATACTTACAAGTATCAATTCGTGCAATTCGTGGCATCTGGCCCGCGTAGGAGGGTTATTGACTGCCTGACTGCTTCACAACATGATCATGATTGGTGGCCTGCCCGTCTATGTATGTAATATGTCTTACCATGTAACTATTCAGGGTTGGCAGTTATAATGATGGTTTGACGTATGTATAATCTAACCTAGGAAAGTATAGATCTACACGTATACATATAGTAGATCGGACAACAGTATGTCGTGCCACCTTATTCCTACATAACACATAACTTACCCATATGTACGTGTACGTAGTATAGCAGTCAACCCTGCTATTCTATCTACATGTGTACCGTAACTACCTAGTCTAATGCGGTTCGTGGGTGACTGGGTATGGAGAAATCCATGTGGGCCATTGTCCCCCGCGCCGCCCACTTCGAACGACCCCGTATTGGATCTCCCCCTACGGTCTTCTTCTTGGAGTTGTGGGTCATCAGCAACGATATATAAAACGATAGCGGGAGCGGGAACCTGAAGCCATATCCCCGATAGGATGGTTGATCGTCGTACGAGGCGCGAATTGTGCTTAGTACTGTAGTCTTCGGTTTGCCTTCTCGTCTCCGAGCTGCTACATCATACATCGAATAGATTGTACAATTAGAAGTCGGCACAGAGCAACCATAGGCGTTGGCTTGTAACGTGCTTCTCTCTCGCCCTGGCTTTTGCTATGCCGGTGTTAGCCCTACGGACCCTGATTCTTGTCCGCGGCACCCTCATTTTGCGCCTTCTTGTCGTCCCTTCGTGTAAGAATGTCATCTATGATTCCGATTTCTTTGGCCTCCTGCGCGGTGAGATATTTATCGCGCTCCATCATATCCTCTATCTCTTTCAGCGAGTATCTCTCGTGTCCAGTCGCATCGTTGAGATGTTTTCTATATATTTCGTTGACTTGCTCCCGCGTGCGCTGGATCTGGGTGGCGTAAATTAAAATGTCGCTTGCTGGACCCTGGGTACCGCCTAGAGGTTGGTGTATCATGATGCTGCTGTGCGGCAGGGCGTATCGCTTTCCCTTTTCGCCACCGGTAAGCAGCAACGAACCCATGGATGCCGCTTGACCGAGACACACTGTCGACACCGGCGATCGGATATAAGTCATGGTATCATAAATAGCAAGTCCAGCCGTCACGGAGCCACCGGGTGAATGGATATACATTGTAATAGGTTTCTCCGGGTTATCGGATTCGAGCCATAGCAGCTGTGCCACGATGGAGGCGGAGACGGTGTCGTCGATGGGCCCGTTTAGGCATATGATGCGTTCCTGAAGTTCCGTAGACATGAGCTCGGCACCATGCGGGGGTTGGAAGCTAAACTTAAACTTACCTGAAGTAGCTTTGAGAAAATGTCGTCTGCACATGGAACATCAGCCTCGGTTTAGCGCAAAGATTCGAGTTTACTACGAACATGTTCGCCAGCCCCCAGACTATATAGTCAGCCTAGCACGGACACATGGCTCATAATGATCGAAGCTCTTACAGTGACTTCAGTTATATACGGTAGGGGAATGGAGGCTTGGGGAGGTTGGTGTTGAAATTGTCTTGTCGGGGCATGCGAGAAGGATCTGACACGGCTGACGGTGACTGGTAGATTTTGGGCCAATCGCCTGATTGGGCGTTGAAAGTTCATGGCGGGTTGTATTCGAGATGAGAGAGAACAGAATCGTTATGCAAAGATTGGATTATTGACTGTGTCGATGCTGCGATACAGGTATGGTATGGTTCGTAGCTTACAGTAGAGTGAAGAAGCAGCGCATGCCTCAAAGGAGCTATGACCTTTTCCCCAACTAGACCCCTGCTAGTTCAGTTGGTGCTGCCAAGTCTTGATAATGCACTATTACCTCATCGGCCACCACTATATTTCGGTGGATACCGCTATCCTGGCTCAATGTTTCTCGATAAGCGTCTCGGCTATCTTCTATGCCACCTTTGGTCCTCAACTTCTACCATAGCATCATCGCCTGGTTATGAAAGCATGTACAGCACTGCCATGGAGCAGTGCCAGAATCGGCCAACCGAGATGTCGCCTTCTTGCCTGCACGCAGTTTAATCGATGCTCTTCGACCGAGAGGCCCCAGAACTATGCCTCCCCCATCGTGCACGACGCTGCCGCTGCGACCCATCCGAGCTTCGATATCGACCAGGAAAACAAGACGATAGCCACCGCCGTTGGCAATCTTCCCCTGTCGCCCGTCATGGACCCTTCTTACTGGGAAGCGACCATGCGCCACCGAGCTCCGAAGCAGAAAAAAGGAAAGGCCCAGAACTCCGTCGAGCGCCAGTTCCGCAAGAATCCTTATGGTGAGTTTGGCCCTCACTGACTGCACTCTTTCGCTTCGGCCAACAGCATGAAGCTCCGGAAATGCTCACTCTACTGTGATAGCGCAGGCTCTTGCCACGCCGGTACGCCGGTGTCCTGCAACCCAGATCCGGCTTCCCTCCTTCTTTTTACAAGACTTCAACCTGATCGCCCACCCGGAGACCGGCCAGCCATGGTGGGTGCCACATAGCCTGGCGTGTGAACAGCCCGCCGATTCTCCACAAGTCGATACTATTAGCGACGAGCTCTCTGCGAACGCTGAAGAAATTCATGATGAGCAGTCAGCATCCGGAATAGATGGGGGGACACCAGACACTTCTGACGCAGACATTGGCGCAGGAACGCCTGACGCCGTTGAATCCACTGCTGCAAAGCCATTTGGACCTTCCGTGTTTCTACTCGCAAGGCAGGACCTTCTCTCCGCCTTGCCGAAAGAGGGGGCTGGGTTTAAAAACCTTACAAAGCGCCTATTTTCTGGTTCCAGTTCTCGCTATAACAAGCTTTCCGGCAAGACTGTGTGGCGCGAGGATATGGACTCCTTCATACTAAATCGGATGCAACACGGTATCGTCCAGGACCTACTTTACCTCTCAAGGCTCTGCGTCGAAGATAGTCGGTACTACATTGTGAAATGCCATGGCTGGAACGACGTACAGTACAAGCACAAGGGCTCATTATTGTGGTTCGGGGATCCTGCTGAGCCCAGCGATACCGGAGAGTCTAGAGTTCAGCCAGGACCATTCGCTACCTATGACGTACCCAACGAGGATGTATCGACCAGTGTAGCAGTGCACAATATGCCAATGCTCCTAGGAACTGAGGCTGCTACAAAAGTTAGGGAAGAAGCTGCTGTGTTTGCAGACGGATCGTTGTTTATGCTAGCAGGCCGCCGCACAACTCATCTCCAACTCAAACTTTGGAAATTACAGGGATATCTATTTGATTATAAAGAATTCCAATAAGCCAAACATAGTATAACTGAATTGCGGGATGTTACGGAGAGCAGGAATCGTGGGGTACGAGGCTCCAAGGCCAGATCCCACGGAGTCTCCGGAGCGGAACAACTCACTTCCGCAGCTCTTGCACTATTCAAGCAGATCGTAGATCTGCCCACCTAGGTAGAACTTAGACAATAAAGACATGTCACCTGTATACACCGTGGACGATCACAGATGTGCATGTACTAGCCATATACTTCTACTACTCTCTGCCACGTGACTTATCCGTCCGACGAGAGTAAATCGAAATCTGGATCGAGTAGCCGGCAGCTAATACTTCGCTTACTCTGCGAATCGAAAAGGTATTCGGCTACATTTCAATTTATAGCTAAATTGATCTGACCCAGGTGGACTTCGCAGATCCTGGCAGAAGAGATAATCAAAATTTAGGTACGTATCAAATCAACAGATATCAATATAGTCAATAATGAACCACTTGAACAAACAAAACGCAACTCCACAAAAAATAAAAAGAAAACAAAAAAAATAAAACATAAACGATGGTTAAGGTGAATAATCAAGCATATGTTTGTTGGCGGCTAAATTGGCCGATAGCCCCTTTTATACATTTTATGCATACAAAATATCCTCCTGTTGGCTGAGTGTAAAATTGGGCAACCGTACAGCTCTAATTTCTAGTTACGCTTGATGTCATGACTTTACAGCAATGAATATCGCGCATTCAAAGATATATTTCAAGTATAAAGACGAGAGAGGCATGCTGAGCTTTCGACAGTATCTGAAGTTAAATGCTTCAATGGCTATATGATATCCCGCCAAATGATGTGCTTTCAAGCTAGGAAATAGCGCGTTGTCACTTTCCATATTCTCTTTGGATTGCAGGTATTGGGAGCAGCCAGGCATAGGTAGGGTACAGGGAGTTCTATGAAGTACTTATAGCGTTAAACCGAAGTCTCCGTCTCAACATGTACCTGCTTTAATGATTCCGCATTTACGATACTTAGTAACTTACTTTGGTAGGTTGTAGTCATGGAACTGAGGCCTTCCTGAGATGTAACCGATGGCAATCATACCTTCTCCTTCAAGCAAGATCTCTTATGCGATGGATATCGCGATCTAACAAGCTACCCTGGACAAGACTTGGTGTTCTTTCGCCCACGGTCGTGTAGCACTGGCTAGCAGGGCATTGATTGCATTTCCTGCATGTTTCCCAAAGTGTTTCATGGACGAATATTTTCTTGGACGCAAACGCTAGCTGCATACACTGAATCATGAACCTAGCTCTTTATGCATTCACGTCGTGGTCTTCGGTATTCGGACTAGGTTGTCGTTATAAAACGAACTAGCTGCTGTAGAGTCCAACGAGAATTCGCCAAGGCCGTATAAAAGATGTCACAAGACCGTACGCCAGGAAACAGCTCCTATACAGACTGTTCTAGCCCAGCAAGGCGTCAGGGCATTGGATAGGTTGGGCATCAGGATAGATGGATGGTTCATCAAGGTAATCCATCGGTTGTAGAGCAGCAAATTGTCGGGCGAGTTTACAGCATAACTCTTGAGTATAACAGATTTTAGGTTGCACAAACTACAATGATGTATAGAAATAGGCTTACATATGCGTAATAGCGGGAAACTGGTCGTGAATACTTGATAGGGTATACCTTTGCGTCAGTGCTCCCTCAATATGAAAAATGTAAAAACCCCAAGTCTGTGTGATCTAGGGGCGCCTATGGCCTCTCTACCTTTGTCTCCTGTATTCCAGGTAGTGAGCTCCTACTGACTTCCGCACTCGCATTAGCCGCTTGCGTGATTGTAGATCACAACTATACCTTGCCACTACTATTAGAGTTCTTGAAATGGTACATTGCATTGGGCTAGAACTTATGAAGCAATATGTTTAGCCTAGTCTAATTTCTGTAAGTCACTTCGGAATATCTTGGAAATGGTTTCATCGGATCAAGACTGCTTATGTCGTCGTACTTGCACACTTGAAGCAAAATTTGCCTGAGTATATACGGTACGAAGACGCCCACGTGAACTAAGTTTCTTGAGACACTGTATAGCTATGCACGGGATCTGCCGGATTCTTACGCCACATATGTCGCCAAGATTCTTCTGAGCTGAGTCATGTGCTAAAATGTACTAACATATTGAGATATAGTTCCATTCAGCTGCACTGCACCACTAGAAGCCTTGGTTTGTAACGACATACAACGAATGAAAGTGCTTCAACCCCTGACTGAGCGCTTGAATTCCTCTCGTTGACCAATATTGTCTAGTTGCATGTCACTAATTTTTATATCAAATCGAACAATGTTAAGTTCATTTTGCCTACAATTTGCAATAAATATCGCTTCTTTAGAAGGTGCTAAGAGTGGCATTCGATGCTCATGTTCGATATCGCCACGGATAGTCCGGAAATTCCGTTGGTTCACTGATTTTGACGAGCCCTGTTTCATCTGAGCAAGGCCATCAAGGATCTTGCTCGAGTAGACCTCTGCTAATTTTTATTTCAAAGCCATTATATGTTAACTAAGCTAAATAGTTACATAGGCATACCTAAGTTTAACAAGACGCTAACTAACCAATTCAAGATCCTCTAGCTCTCCAGAATCTCCGATACCGGTGAAAAGACTTAATACAACAAGAGTAGTAGCGGTAAATGAAGAAAACATGTAAAGAGAAGTTGAATGTGCTGAATAAGCCGCGCGAGCTGGTCAATTAGAGCCCAAGCTGACCGACAGCCGCTCGCATTTAAAGGTCGCGGACATAACCTTATGCGAGAAACTGCACGTCGCCACTGATGAGCGATCGAGAACGTGTGCTTGCATTTCGACTAAACTAGTGTTGCATATAGATTGACCGGATAGTTAGTATATTTGATGTCAGAGGAAGGCGTATCACCTGCAGGCTTTTCACTAGGAGCATACGGCATGCGAGGCTACCTACTCTATTCCATCCGTCTACTTCACGTATAGCTTAGTGTACGAGATACTCCACGATTAAAGCTCGATGAGACGTGTGATAATTAAACTATTCCAGTTCACCCTTCATACCGGTGTATAGCATTGTGTAGAATAGTTCAATTCACAGGGCCCTTACGAGGAAGCCAGTCAGAATCCAGGGGAAAAGGATTGTTAGTCGCCAAAGCAGCAGTTCTATTGGTGGAAAAATTTGTGTCCGGTCTCGCCCTGAGTGGGCCCATCTAGTGTTGATCGTGGAGAAGGATGGATCTAGTCGTTACTGTGACAGGTCCAGAACGGTTAAGCACAAATGCAGACAGATAGGAGCCTTGGGGAGCTTGTGTTTGAGTACCTGACTAAAACTAAGTGTGAAAACTTGACATTCCCGGCTGTTAGCTGTTCGGGTCCACCTCAAGAGCCGTCAACAAAGCTTGAAACCACTGCTTTGATTTCGCAAGGCAGGCTATACTCGTTGTAGAAGGAAACCCTGCTGTGGCTTTCGGTCGCGTACTAAGCTCGCGAGGCACTTTGACAGTCTCATCGGCCGTTGTTGTTCTTTCTATGATGTAATCGGACTTAATGACATCGCCTTTTTCGGCACCACGCATGCCCAAGGGCATATTTACGAAGATATTCTCGTATAGCTACATGGGTGTAGTCTGGGGTATACGAAGTCAACTAGATCTAGTCTAGATGCTGCCTTAGTGAAGCGTTTTGTAACGGAGAGCCCGGATTGCTGAGGTGTAAACTCTGAACCTGACCCCAGCATGACAAGTTTTGGACATGATGTGGCTTTGAAATTACCTTCTTTGCTTCAACGCTTGATATTAATATGGTAAGAGCGAATAGTTGTCGACAGACGTTATTTAAACACGAGCATAAACGAGGCAGGTAGTATCATTCTCTTCCGCATATTTGTAATTTGCCCTTCAATCATAACGGCAGGAATAAACTGACTATAGGCCTCTCAGATGTCTTCACGGCTGGTGATGGATCTCACGCCACCGGAGACTAGAAGGCGTGCTAAGATGTACGAGTGATAAGTATATGTTCTGTACCGTCTTAGCTAGTATCAGTATCTCTAGCGTGAGGCTACGTATAAACTCTGTTATTGCCTAAGCCCCTTCCGTGGGCTGATCTTTGGCTACATATATTCATTCTCTTTTTTTCTAAGGATTTTTGATCGTAACAGATAGTGACTAGTGTGTGCGATAGAATGCCTTACAAGGGAATTTCATCCTATGGATCTTGTAATTTCGGTAATCTGGTGTTGTCTCACTTACTATTGTACCAAGTGAGAGAACCTTTCATCCGTAGATACTTACATACAAATACCCATCATTTGTATATAATAATAACATTTGTAGTCTGTGACATTTCTCAATGAAGGAACCGTTAGGGTTGTGAATGTGTCTCAGAAGACCGCCTTTTAAGAGCTATCGTATTGTATGTCGGCCATTTTCTTATGCCACACATCGTTTAGATGTAGTCTATCCTCGAGGTCGTAAACTCTGGGTTCATATGAGCTATACGTATGGGCGAATATCCCTGTGCTCATCAACTCTTCGCTAAAGTAGGTATCAAGTCTAGTCTTTATTTCCAACTATACCACAATGAAATTACTGGTCCTCTACTAACGCGGAGAGAATAAATCAGCTACTCTCATAAGACGATATAGAACGTAACCAACTCATTCTCGAGCGCCCCCTATCATCAAGTCCTAAATACGAGCAGTTAAGCCGTTATTGACGGTGAAGATGGTTTCTCTAGGCCTTTCTCTTGAATCTTATAAATCATAAACCCATACTATGATTTGTTGCTATTAAATCTCATGACGCCCGTCTTGTATGGGACAAGCATAATAATGATACTGAAGCGGCAACTTTCAAGAGCTTGGTAGCGAATTTTCCTAGAACCATTATCGCCGGCCGATCTAACGCCATTAGTAGCAAAACGGCCTAACGGCATCAGTCGTAATTACCGTTGTCAATGCATAGTATAATATAATTCTATATTTACTAAGCTAGATTGAGTATCTATTTCGTATCGTTTGGCTGTAAATACTGTTCGAAACACAAGTGCAAAGATAGCCGGCGCCACGAATAGCCCCAGAGAACCGAGGTAGAGGAAGGTTTACTAGGCTTCCGACTAATAATTAGATCGGGTACCGTTAGAGTTAGATTAGTTACACTCAAGCTCCGAGTGGCGTAATGTGTGCCGTATCATTCGCCCCCGCGTCCTTCGGGAGGTTTATAGTCTAGCTTTACCGGTTGTCTTGGCGTTTTGTATACTACGTGCCAGCAGCAAGGACCTAACCTAGCTCCACGTCACGAAAACCAGGGTTGAATTTACAGTTACATCGTCTGATTCTTCTCAACCTATACCCTGCCTTAGAGGTGGTCACAAACACCGAATCAGTTAGTGCGCAGTCTGGCAGGTAAGACAAATGCTACGCTCGAACACGTGCGCGAGAAATAGTTCAAGATGCCATGAATCTCAACGATAATCATGAAGTCGTGAAAAAGAAAAGGAGTTCTGAGCAAGAGTCGTAAGTCCTAACACAAGATCGGAGCAACCCCGCAAATATCGGCAATCATCACCGCCGCTAGTGTACAAGCGGATTCTGGGGGGCAAAGAGTCTATCCCATATCGGCAGGAGATCTATAAAAGCCCTCACATTAGATAATTTTGCACTATTTTCTAGACTGATATGTGTATGAGACCCGGCAAACTCTTCTGAGACTAGTGGAGAGAATCCGGATGGTCGTTATTGGTAGCTGAATGTGGTTGGTTATGAGACACTAGTAACCCCACGGTAAGCTCGCAGCAAAATATCACAAGCTTCGAATATACCAACACCACTACTTGGATGTAAGCCTGCCTTGCCTGCTCTCTGCTTAGCGCTCGGCCCGATGGACATCATGCGGCCTTCTTCGTGCCACGCTAGCGATGCCACTAAGTAAATTGTCAGTATACTATGTTTACGGAATATTCCATTTCACCTGAGATCCTCACGAATGCGGCCGTGAACAGAGGTGGTCTAGGGCGAACTGGATATGGAAAGTGGCTTTGATGTGTTTAGTCCTTTCAGAGCAGGTGATCATGAAGAAAGTCTTCTGTCGTGAATATATAAAGGACGGCGAGGTCAGAAAAACAACAGCCAAGTGGAAGATCTGCATCGTAGCTTCTTCGTCTCAGTCGCCGTCCCCCTTCGACAGCCCCCTATCGAAAGGCATCAAAAATGGTTTACAAGACAGTTCTCGCTCTTACGGCCACGGCCTCGCTCGCCGCAGCTGGGCCCTGCGATATCTACGCTTCTGGCGGAACTCCCTGCGTCGCCGCACACAGTACTACTCGCGCCCTCGTCAGTAATCCTCATTATATCTTCCTTTATCATCATAAAATCATTAGCAGTCAAGAGGCTTCCAACCCGTCATTGAAGCTTCTTGTTCTCAGAACTCTCACATGTACCACTCCGGATGATGTTTACTAACTCCAAGCGTCACAGTACAACGGCTATACCGGTTCCCTTTATCAAGTTCTACGTGGTTCTGATAATGCTACAACCGATATTAGGCCGCTTTCTGCCGGTGGTGTTGCCAATGCTGCTACCCAGGACAACTTCTGTGCTGGTTCAACCTGCCTTATTTCTATCATCTACGATCAGACCGGCCGGAACAACCACTTGACGCAGGCTCCCCCTGGAGGTGCCGCAAGGGGCCCTAACAGCAATGGTTTCGACTACCTAGCCGGCGCTCTTGGTGCACCGGTCACGCTAAATGGCCAGAAGGCATATGGTGTTTTCTCCTCGCCTTTCACTGGGTACCGTAACAACAACCCCAATGGTATCGCCAAGGGAGATCAGCCGCAGGGTATATATGCGGTCCTTGACGGCACCCACTATAACACTGGCTGCTGCTATGACTATGGTAACGCTGAGACTAGCTCTCTCGACACTGGTAACGGTCACATGGAGGCTATCTACTTCGGTACTGGTGACGGATCTGGCCGTGGTACCGGTTCCGGCTCCGGCCCCTGGATTATGGCCGATCTTGAGAATGGTCTCTTTTCCGGCTTTGACCCTATCAACAACCCTGCCGACCCGACGATCAGCCCCCGATTCCTTACAGCAGTCGTGAAGGGACAGCCCGGCAACTGGGCCATCCGTGGCGGTGACGCCAACTCTGGCTCGCTATCTACCTTCTACAACGGCGCGCGCCCCAATGGTGGATACAACCCGATGAGCAAAGAGGGAGCTATTATCCTCGGTATTGGTGGTGATAACAGCAACAGTGCTCAGGGTACATTTTACGAAGGTGTAATGACCTCCGGTTTCCCGTCCGATGCTACGGAGAACTCAGTACAGCAGAACATTCAGGCGGCTGGATATGCTACCACTTCATTGACAAGTGGACCGGGCCTCAACGTCGGTTCCAGGGTTTCATTCCGGGTCACTACCCCTAACTTCACTAACCGCTACATCGCACACACCGGCACCCAAGTTAATACTCAAGTTGTTTCTTCGTCCAGCGATGGTGGCCTGAAGTCGCAAGCTAGCTGGACTGTCCGTGCTGGCCTTGCTACCAGCGCCTGCTTCTCCTTCGAATCCGTCGACAGCCCTGGTCAATTCATCCGCCACGCTAACTACGCTCTGGTGGTTAACACCAACGACAACAGCAAGATCTTCCACGAAGACGCCACTTTCTGCCCCCAGGCTGGTGTTAACGGCCAAGGCAACTCGCTCCGATCCTGGAGCTACCCTGCCCGTTACTGGAGACACTATGCCAGCATCCTCTACATTGCAGGCAACAGCGGCCCTCACGAGTTCGACAACCCCCTGGTGTTCAACGATGACATCAGCTTTGTTGTTTCTCCCAGCTTCGCTTAAGTCCATATTTGAGCCCTATTGAGGCATTGGTCCACTCTACGTCTTACCAGTCGCACACTGTGCTCCCTCTTGACGAATTGACGATCGGGAAATGGTTGATAGGGGCACTTAGGGGGCGTGTGGCTGTGGAAACATGTTATGTTGGACCTTAGCGCAGAAAAATGTAGCGATTACAGTATATAGTGAACACGATTTATGATCCAACCCATTATCAATTTGAGAGCTTGTAAGATTCACACTTTGTTTGATCTCCTTAATTCTTTGTTTTGCACGCTCGCTGTCACATCCGCACTAGCATAAGATAAAACATATGTCCAAAACAGGTATATTGCTCGTTAGAGATTCCTGGGAATTTCCACCGAGACACTAGTCTTGATAGTTTTGTACTCGGGATACTTAGTGTAGGGCCGGTAGCAATTGCACCGTAGCTAGTATGTCTTCGCGTTGTGGACTACCTACTTGAGCAGGATTTCAATTGACCGAAACCGTTACACGTACCTGGGACTAGGACTTGCATGTTATGCATAGGGTTACATTAGTGCGGCTTCTGCTTCCGGCTCACTTAAGCGGAAACCTGAATATCGCCTGATCCTCCGTTGGGTACCATACAAAAGTAAGGTACGTAAGGGGAAGCGGGACCGCCTACTACTTAGTGAAGGCGAGACTTTTCGGATCGGCATCGGGTGAGATGGTGTCATCTTCGTCTTAGGAACAGATCAAGAAAGCGGTGATGGCAGATAGACGAGACCGTTCTATGGATGAAATGGGTTGCTTATTTTGCCCTAGTTGAACCTGGCTTCTGCTCGGCTTTCCAGTTTTCACTACTTCCCCGGATTTTCTAGGATCGATATGCACACTACTGTACGTACGGAATGGACAAGAAAGGCAGTCGTCAAGCTAAGAAAAGATCATTGAAAAATCTTTGTCATCCTTCAAGATAGATCTTGAGCTTCCTCAAAATTGACCCCATAATAGTTCCAGAACGTGGCATGTACCCGGCTACTGGGTTACAGAGCCATGCTGTCTATGCATGTAAAATATCCAGGACGATCTGACAAATACCAAAACCCTTGATCCTACGCTACGAATGCCAGAGTAGCCTAGATATAACCTGGAGCTGTTGATCTGGACATCAGATAATGGACTCATGATCGTTTATCCGTTCTGGGCAGGTGACGTTATAAGATGCGATAAGCATTGACGCGCGTTGTGGTTTGAAAGAAAAGGTGAAGCCGTTGTCAAGAGTCTGCCTCGGTGTCTCTAAGTGGTAATTCTACCTCGGCAGTATCGTGAGCCGCTAGCGTGCCGTCCGCAAAGCGGCTCTGACCCCGGCTGATAACACGTGCAGGAATGTGGATGTGGATAATGGAAGGCACTTAGTTAGACCGCGGTCAAACGAGGAATCAGTAGATACCGATCTCCACACTACATATGGTTAAGTAGATATCCCTAGATCCCGCACACTAAATTCTAACTCGTGGGATGGGACTAAAAGCTGTGGGTAAGGCATTATAGACTTAGCAAAGCTAGATCCTTAGATGCACCGTTTTCTATAGAGTCCCACTTCGGCCTATACCCACCTAATACTCAAGTAGGAAGGAGATCATGACGCCACACCTTGGACTCCGGGCTCCGGACTCCGGAACCGTTTGGCTACCGATCGCTCAAAGTACAAATCATTGATTACTCATGGCGTTGCACAACGCGACAAAAGAGGATCGTGAAGTTGGCTTAAGTCGGGAAGTCGTCAATCAAGGTCGAAGGTTACCGCATTATCGCGAGAAGGCAGCAGATCTCTTGTACATTTAACTCGAAGAAGAAAAGAATAAAGGAAAGAAAATGAAACCCCGAGAAAATGGTGAGATTAGATGTAATCTCAAAGGACAATAACACCACTGGGCGAGACAGTTGAAGTTGGTGGGGAAACAAACGTGTTATGGTCTGTTAATGGCGATACTTGGTAGCTACCAAGTATGTCGAAGCCTATCCAAAGTAACGGCGACAGCGATACAATAATATTTCCCAAGCCTTTACCGCAACCTGCGGCGATTGAGCGTGTAAACTTAGTCGGCTTCTGCCACCCAGGGTACCATGCTCCAACAAACATTCTGTTTACGCTCTCCCAGCTCAATGACTTGACGACATAGGTTAAAGCTGTCCACCACGGTAAGATCATAGCTAACAACGCCACTAACGGCTGCCTTACGACAGATTGCGAAGGCCGCCACCGGGTTGACCAAAATCCCGAGTACGTGCTCACTAAATCCAAATACTTATTTTTCGCTAGCCCAGAGCATGACACGATATATGTACCCTGTCGTCCCCAGCTTCCAGGACTGGGAATTCCCGCACGGGAGCCCAATAATAGAATGGCCCCAGCCGCGAGGTAAAGCAACTGCCGACGCTTCTGAAAACCGGTGTGTAATTACGCGTACGGCAGAACTAATTCACCCAGCACAACTAATCCCCCTTGCGGATGAACACTGGTTCGAGAAAAATGCCATGCATTAATATGGAGATTAGTCTCATTGTATGTCTATCCGACCTCGCCTTTGTGCAATATCGTGTTGAATGCTTCGACGACGTCACCTGCATAGACATAACGGCGTGTGTAGCTCCCGTTACCGTACAAAGGGACTTTTACCCCCCGCAAGATCAATGTGATGAACTTTGGGACGATCTTCTCTGGAAACTGATTAGGCCCGTGTACGTTGTATGATAACGGGCAGATTGAACGATTTATAGAAGGCGCACACCATCATGTCGGCTCCCGCCTTGCTCCCGCTGTACGGATTCGTTGAATAAAGAGGCGCCGTCTCGTGGTGATTGGTGCCGCCAGGCAGCACTTCTCCATACACCTCGTCAGTCGACACATGTATGAACCGTTTGACTACGATACTTAGAGCTAGCTATTCTTACTTAAGCGTGACTTAAGGATGTTTTGGAGTCATAGGAAGCCTCTGAAAATAATATCTTTGTCTTATTTGGACCCTAATATCATCAAAATCGCTAAAGGAGGAGAAATCGAGCTAAATCATGACTCACTCTTGTGCTCGCGAGCGGCTCCAAGAAGAATCACTATTCCAGTGATGTTAGTCTCGCAGAATTTATTTGCCGACTTAAAACTAATATCCACTTGAGAATGCGCAGTAAAATGTACAATTACGTCCACGCTGTGTTGTACGAGACACTTCCTCACTGCCTTTGCGTCGCAAATGTTGCCATGAAATATGAAGAAGTTCAGTGCCTCATCGCTCATCAAGGACTCGGAGATTTTTCAGCGAAGAGCAGCTGCTAATTCATGAGTAACTTGTATAAGTGATGCGAAGACAACAAGAGCCGCTATTGAAGATTGTTAACTAACACCAAAATCCAAATCATCTTATGTTTAAATGAATCCCGCACCACCTGTAACACATCTGTTGTGAATATTAACGTCTGAAACATGATTAGATTATTTTTTGCCATTCTGGCCTGAATCAGTCGTCTTTTTCTACAACAAGGATATTCTACACTCAGGAATATGGGAGTCCGAGTAATATGGCAGTTCTGCTTTGAAGGTTGTAATTTATTTTTTGTGTTTAATTTTTCGAATAACATAGACTTGTGGCATCGCTAAAACACGTCATGAGCTTTAGATTACCTAGCTAAATTGGTGGCGTTTCCAACCAAAAGGGGTGGGCTAGAATATCAATGTCTCGCCGAAAGCTGAAGGCAGCACAATGAAACGCCACGAATGTAACGCCAAGGGGGGGCCAGCGCTATCATCGAAGGTTTCAGCCCAAAGACCGTTATTGGAGTAGCGGTATCAACTTGATGTGATCAGAGCGCAACAATGGGAAGCAGTGAGTACCCGGTAGCTGGATTCGACGGATGCAAGTGGTTTCAACATTTGTATGAGCGGCAAACTTATATGTGGCTCAAGCTGCTCTTAGACACTTGTCTATAACAGGCTATGCGAGAGGAAGTGAACAAAGACGAGGTTTTCGCATATGTGTAAACCGTAGGCAGCCGCCTTGCTATTGAGGACCAGACCTTTACAGCCATATGCGATCGGAGCACTCTTTCAAACATGAATCAAGCTCAAAAACAAAGGTCCAGCAAAAGATACTGTGCGAACGAAAAGAACTTTAAATTTGTACTCTATGATAGTACTGGCTCAAGCGATTCACCTGGCCCCTTGTGATGAAGAGTCAAATTAAGGGCCAAAATTTGAATAGGGGCGTATCCCCCACGTTCATCCACGTGGTGGACTTCGTAAGAAGAAGCTGGGGGACGATGGTGGTCGTTGCGTGACATCGAAAGACATGATTAGATTGGGGGATTAACACGATCAAATCGTTAGAAGATGTCAAACGGTATTCGAGACCAGAGCAAGAATCTCGAATCGACTCTTTATCTCGCGACGTAAAGAATCTAAGACTGGAGGTTCAAAGATGGTTATTGACTTTAGATACAGAGAATTGGTGGCCTTTACGGAGACTGAGATCAGACGATTGAACGATCGACTGACTAGCATTACCAAAGCTGAGGAAAACATGTTTGCGGACAGAATCGTTGCCAGCCTGAACTACTCCAATCGACCGGTCCGCCACAATTCCGTCCCGAAGGCACACAGGAACACATTTCAATGGGCCTTCGGCTCGCGGCTTTCGAAGTGGCTTAGCTCTAGAACCGGCACCTTCTGGATTTCAGGCAAACCTGGGTCCGGGAAATCCACCTTCATGAAATTCATCGCAAGGCATTCCCAGACAAAGGACCTGCTTACGCGTTGGGCGGCCTCAGCAGACTCGCTCGCATTAGCGGTGTATTTCTTTTGGATAGCGGGCACGCCGATACAGAAATAGTGCCAGGGATTACTCCAGTCTCTGCTCTTCGATGTTTGCCACAAGCATCCATCAGTCGTCCCGCTGATCAGTCCCAGTCGCTAAGATGCCACCAGAGCCAGACAGTGAAGCACTGCCGCAGAGGCGTAGTCCGTTTCAGAGCTCGCAGTCGCGCTTCGAGAGTTAGCATCAGCTGACAACGTGCCGTTAAAGATATGCTTCTTCATCGATGGGCTTGATGAGTACGACGGCGACCATGTCGAGCTCTGCAAGGTTCTCTGTGATATAGGAAATTCTCCCCATATAAAAATGTGTGTGTCCAGTCGCCCGTACGCTGTGTTTGAAGAAAGCTTCGGGGGTGAAGGCAAGGAGAGAATGGATATTCACGAACTGACTCGAAACGACATTCGGGAGTTCGTAAGTGATCAGCTTCGGGCCCACCCTAAATGGGCTACAGACGGGTCCGGAATGGCACTCTCTGAAAGGTTCAGGCTTCTAGGACAGGTTGTGGCCAAGGCCGGTGGTGTGTTTCTTTGGGCTTTCTTCGTAGCACAGTTACTACGAGAAGGTCTTTCTAACGGCGACAGAATCGGAGATCTGAGCCAGCGACTTAGCGGGTTGCCGACGGATCTGGAGCAGTTGTGCAAGAATATGTTAGAAAGCGTGGGCCCAGCAATCACGCCAAAATGGCGGGCATTCTGCAGGCCGCTGCTCACGCATTGGAGCCTCTTCATGTAGATCTCTTTTGGGAGTTGGAAAGGGGGTTTGAAGATCACGACTATGTCAATCAATGTCCCATAAGATACATATCACCAGAGCAAGTCGTGAGGCAGAGAGAGCAAACGGAGCGGAGCATAAAGGAAAAGACAAAGGGCCTACTAAAGCTTGTGGATCTGCGAATTGAGTTTCTCCACAGGACAGTGAGGGACTTCGTCTTGACGAAACATATGGAGGAACACCTGCGCAGCAAGCTCCCAGATGACTACAACGGCTTTATATCCATTGCCACCGCATACCTCGGCTTTCTCGGGGCCACACGCTATGACAACTCACTTGTCGCGGGGATCATGAGGCATGGGAAGGGACTAAACAGCGGGCCATTCATCTCGCACCTCAACCAGGCATTAATTTATGCAGCAGAGGCGCTAAAAGTAGACCATTGCTCCCCTCATCATTACCAACGGGTGATGGCACTGCCAGATAGGTTCGAAGTCACTGTTGAGGTCATGGTGCGCGTAAAGCAGGTCACCGTCAGGGGAGTGAACTCCGAGGATTGTCTCCCCGGGCTGCCTTTCCGCGAGGAGTTACTCAGGCGCGACGTGGCATCATACGTTAGAAAGAAAATCCGCGAGCGACCTGACTTCTTTGATGTCTTCGACGAGTCATCATTGTTCGCTGCACTCACGCCCATGGTGCTTAACAGTAGCGAAAGCCCTGCCCCGTGACAGGGGCCCTGAAAATCCTCCTCCAGCGTAGAGAGAATCCAAACGTGCTACTGCGGGCCAGAGCCCCGGGTCTCTCGGAAGCGGCATCGCCATGGGTGATATTCGCTCGTAGTACCATGTCCGTCTTCAACACGGGTCCTGCGGGCACTATGGTACCAGGGCCTCTCATGTTCCCCGCTCTGCGATGGAATGTTTCTCTGAACGACGCGTTCTTCGACCTTCTACAGTCCCACGGTGCAGATCCCAACAAGGCCCTCCTGGATCGGCCGGAGGCACACACCGTCTTCTCGCTCTTCCTGACAATATCTTCATCGCAATTCCTCGGCGAAGAGTGCTTCGACGGCTATCTTAGAACATTAGATGCCTTCCTCAGAGCGGGCGCCAGTCTTGGTGTCCCACAAAGGAGAAATTTTGACCCGAGTGCCGAGGCTGCGCATGGGAATCTTGCGAGACCACGCCCGGAGGAGCCCGTACTGGCTTCCTATTGTACCGGGCTGAAGGATCTGACGGCGAAACTGGCAGCTGATCCGAGACGAGCTCGGTTCCTCTCATCCGTGACTGAGAAGCTCATTATGTATTGTTCCAAAAGGGAGGAAGACTTGAAACGGCTGTCATCGGCGATATCTGAGAGCTTTCCCAAGCAGATTGCTAAACCGTTGCTGCGGCTAATTGATAACGAACTAGAGATGGGCAGGAGACTAGGAGGCACGCGGAAGAGGCAACGGGAGAGTTTGGGTGATAGGTTATACAGCGCTGGTGTCAAGCATATCAGACGGAAATAAGATGGCAGCTACTTGGTTTCTTTCTATGGGAAAATGGGCGCTCCTTCCAATCACCGCAACTATTGTTTTAATTTATAAACTTGAAACGATCCTTCTTTTTTCATTCCGACGTTGCTATAATCGTATATGTCAGCGTCTGTGGCGTGGTCTATGTACCTGTCAGAACAAGCGGTGCGCACCTTAATAACAAAATTTCCTGGTTGGGAAATCACGTGGTCAAGACGCTAGCCAAATAGAACAGTCGCTAAACCCGGCGGGGAATGATCAATGCCTCTACTTAAACTTCTGACTTCACTACTACCTATGTAGAATAATTAACTTGCTTAAGTAAGACCTAACGCAATAACGCAGTACATAAGCGCACAGTACAATGTCGGAAACCCACAACTTTGTCGTCTTGGGTGGGTCCGCCGCTGGTCTCGGCATCGCTCACTCGTTCCTCAAGCACATCGAGCCAGAACTGAAGAAGCTGGGCAAGACGTACCACGTATATATCGTCGACAGCTCCTCACATTTCTTCTGGAACACCGGTAGCCCGCGCTCTCTGGTGTCGGCTGCTCTCCTTCCTGCCGACAAGCTCTTCGCACCGATCGCCGACGGATTCAAGTCATATGATTCCTCGTTGTACACCGTCATTCATGGCACGGCCGAGTCCTGGGACGTCGGAGGCCGCACGGTCACGATCAAGCTAGCAGACGGCGGAGATTCCCAGACGCTGCCATACTATGCGCTTGTCCTTGCTACTGGCACCCGCACCCCATCTCCCGCCACCTCGCTCCATGGCAACTACACTACCACCAAAGCTGCCATTCTAGACCTAAACGAGAAGCTTGCTTCGGCCACGTCTGTCATCGTCTCTGGTGGTGGACCGACCGGCGTGGAAACGGCAGGCGAAGTGGGTCACTTCCTCAATGGCTCCGCGGGCTGGTTCAGTTCCCGTCCCTCCAACCCCAAGGCTAAAGTCACCCTAGTCACCAAGGCTGACAAGCTTTTGCCTGTCCTGAGCGAACAGCGTGCACTTGGGGCTGAAGTGTTCCTAAACAGGGTCGGCGTCGACGTTGTGTATAACGTCAGTGTCGTTTCATCTACCACCGATGCCGACAGCAAGACCACCGTCCACTTGTCTAACGGCGAACAATGGACTGCTGACGTATTTATTCCTGCTTGGGGCATCACGCCTAATAGTGAATACGTCCCCGCGGATCTCAAGAATGACCAGGGCTACATTAAGACTAACAGCACAACTCTCCGTGCCGATGCTGCTGGACCCCGCGTTTATGTGGCTGGCGATGTCGGTGACTATTCTCGCGGAGGCTTTCATAGTCTCTATGGCGCCATCCCCGTCCTCGTCACTAATATCAAGCGTGACTTGCTCGCGGCAGCGGCCCCCGGTAAGCTGGATGCCAAGCCTGAAGGTCCAGATCGCC
The DNA here is from genome assembly GCA_022495235.1 of Xylaria curta. Lineage (NCBI taxonomy): Eukaryota > Fungi > Ascomycota > Sordariomycetes > Xylariales > Xylariaceae > Xylaria > Xylaria curta. The sequence continues at coordinate 127,254 of MU375984.1, forward strand.
CGTTCACTACAAATAACTCCGAGACCCAAGCCGTCCCCATCGGGCCGGGAGGTGTCGGTGCCGTGAACGGATGGGGACTACCCAGCTTTCTGATTTGGCTTCTCAAGGGTCGCAATTATATGATCGGCAACATTCCTGCAACTGTAAATGGCGATATGGTTAAGAGGAATAACACCGAATGGAAGCCCAACTAGCAGAATCAGCATAGCAGCTGACCAGAATGCGATCAGCCAAGTGGTGGCCAAGCGCTACCGCCACTGAAACCGAGTGATCGGGACAAGAGCAGGCGACATGGAAGGTATAGCCCCGAACACATCTATAGAGGGCTTTCAGCATCGATGATTTCATGCTGCTATGACGGCCGACGCGGACTGTATGTCTGATTGAATGAGGATTGAATGAGATAAGCTAGATGAAAGCGATGGTTGAGGGGGGGCTGGACCTTTATGGCCCCCTCGATGCCCCAGTTGAATACTAAATATAAACACTTTTCCGAGCTCTTGATCCCAATTCCTTGTTGTAGTATTGGAAGGGCAAAGAACGCACACTGAAATTGTTCAGTCAAGAATGCAACAATCGAATCAAGAGTGCATATCATGTATTTGTATTCGCTATCTAAGTATTAATCCTCATGCTTCAACGTATTCTTGAATCAAGTGGGTTAAGAGAGGCGACGTATCTTAGCTCGTGGAAGGTGCGAATGATGAACATAACATTTATTCAAGCGACTCTCGAAAGGCCACAAGGTGACGACAGCCTTGGTAATGTGGTTGTCGCTGAGCTGAGTAAGCGTGACACCAGGTATGGGGTGTGCATAAGGGGATTCAATAGAGATGATATCCTAGCACGCTTTCTCAAAGCCGGTGGTTTTGATCGCTCCTATGGAATGGGACCAGAGCTCGCCAGACTCATGTGAGACTCATGTGTTTCTCTTTATATTTATCGCATGCACCACTCCAGCATTCCGGACACCGGATCGAGATGGGGATGATCCGCTCGCGGCACCAAAATTCGACCTGTGAGCAGTACCACGTTTCAACAACTCTCGGCTTAGCCGCCGAATACCGTTTCTCTACACCGCTCCAAAACTTTTTCTTCTTCGGACGGTACCGATAGCAATCATGGCAAACTGCCGATGAATTTGTTATGTCTCTAGAAATGCCACGACGCATTCCGTGGAGTAGCCCAAGCATTGCTCGGCAGGGCTTACGGGCAAAGTTACGATGCTTGGGCGCCGAGGGGATTTCTATGGTCACCATTGAAGAAACGGTAAGAAGTCGTTTGCATGTGAGTGCTAGGAATAGTTTTTCGACGGGGGCTACGTGCCCGAAGATCTCGAGCAGCAATTCGGTCGGAAGTGCTAGTAGTGCCGATGGCTGTACTGCTTGTGTTGGGGTGCAGAGCTACTTGATTAGCAGAGTGACCTGGTGGGAGTAAGGTACAACTTACCACTTGCGGGATCTTGAATGCACCCCATAGTTCAGAATGGGACGTTTGGCACAGCTTTAGATCGTTTTCCGAAAGTCTCTGCATCTTGGAAGTCCGAATGTGTTGTCGGTTGACAAGCGAGTGCAACTAGACAAGCTGTAGAGCGTTGGGCCGCGATGTTTGATGGTGGAAATGCTCGAAACGGGTTGAAGTGTCAGGCTAGGAGGGAACTTTTGAGCCGCACAAAGAAAACACGATTCAAGCTATACACATTCAATATGTATGAAATGTGGGGGGTATGTTTACTTACAGTCGCACAATCACTCCCGACACTAGTTTCACCTCCCACTCCACTAAAACTTAACAACTTCGATGAGCGAGTGGCCTGGATAGTTGTCACAAATGAAAAGGTGGCTGAAGGCGCTTTATTGAGATCATCCAGGAGTATTATTGGCATCAAGATACGCCGAAAGACACGTATGTGGCCAGGTTAGGATATCTGAATATGATGAGCGACATCTTCAGTTTGTACATTCTCACATGTTAAGCCGAAAAAGAATAATCATGGGTGAGCAAAATCCATTACCCGACTCCAAATTTATTGCTCAACTCATACAACTCCAACTTGCATTTTTAAACTTTGTAATTCAACTAGTCTTCAAGAAGGTTTCTTAATCCCACACGTTAAATCGACACGAGTCTTGGACGAGTAATATCATAACGAAAGACTGCATGAATATGATCGAGATGACCTCTTTCATGTATAAGTGTACGGTGATACGGTGGATTATGTATGAGATTCCTAAAGTTCATGAAGTATTTTACAAGGTACAGGGACCCATCACACAACTTACCCCTTTTCACCACTAAAATCGAAGCACACTCGACGCGAATATCCAGCGTTTTTAACCCGCCAGCCTTCCCCCGCGTTGCCGCTTTTAAACAGTTCAGTTATTATTGTTTCATCGTTAGTTCTTGCTTTTAGCTAGTAGTTGGCAGTTTCTGGTTAGCTTTCGAAGCTTATTCTAACCCTACATTGAAGCCAGGGGCTAGATGTACGGCTTCGCGGCGAAAGCTAACCGAAAAGGCTCACGCTCCCCCCAATACGAGTACTATACGATTCGCGTAGCGCGTGTGCCCTGGTAAGAGTACAATTGTAGATGGTGCTTAAATGAATTCATTCAGTTCTGTGACCCGGTCTTCTTTCCTGAGGTAACGAATTCGATTCCGAAAGCTGCTTATAAAAATGGCGATGTTCTTTGACCGGAATCGTACATAATTGCAACAACCAACAACTGCAGGACTGTCCGTCCTTTGACTTAATCTTCTCTAGGAAAAAGAATATCCCGTTTCTGTCGAGTTTATACCTATCATTAAGTAATACAGCATGCAGTAGTTAATATGAGGGAGAATGATTTTCCGCGCCAGCAAGGGGGTTTAGTCAGCAGCAGATATATCATGTATGGGGTAAACCGCGTGCAAGAAAGCTTAATTTAAACGAATAGGATAATACTAGAAAACAATTAGCTTTTGATTGGCGAACGTCGATGACGAGAAATATTAATAAAGGGATTATCTTCGTCTATCTCATTTCCCATCTATTCCCATCTGGAACACTTTATAGCAATTCGACGATATAGACGAAGCTTCTCCATTTCTATTATTTCTGACCCAAAGTCCTTATCTCGTCGCTATCTACGTCACCATGAAGGAAGCCCTCGTTAGTGAAGGTATCGTCGCATTCTTTTTGAGGCCGTAACAGGAGAAAAATGCCAAGCTGATGCGGCTCAGGGCCCAAGGTCCGAATTCATGACGTGCCGATCCCTAAGGCAGGGCCCGGCCAAGTCGTTATCAAAGTCATCGTTAGTGGCTCTAACCCCAAGGACTGGAAGGTCCCTATGTGGTTTAAGTGTACAGTAAACGCGGGCGATGACATTGCCGGCGTTGTCCACGAAGTCGGGAAAGATGTTTTCGAATTCAAGGTCGGCGACAGGGTAGCGGCTTTCCACGAGATGATGGAGCCAGGCGGTTCATACGCTGAGTATGCAGTGGCTTGGGAGTACACGACGTTCCATATCCCCGAGAAGACCACGTACGAAGGTAAGACCGTTCAAAAGGATCTACGTTTCAACAAGAGAGCATGAAGCTGCTATACTAACGACATCTGTTAGAGGCTGCTGCTATTCCCCTAGCTGCCATGACATCAGCCGTGGCTCTATACGATCGCTTTAGGTTGCCCCAGCCCTGGTTGCCGGCCACAGAACCTATCCCACTTGTCATATACGGCGCAGCATCTGCTGTCGGCGCCTACGCTGTACAGCTAGCGCAACGTAGTAACATTCATCCGTTAATATGCGTCGCAGGCCGTTCGATAGCGCACGTCGAGACGCTCATCGACAGGAGTAAAGGGGACGTCATCTTAGATTACCGCGAAGGAGACGACGCCGTCGTAGAAGGCTTGCGCAAAGCAGCTGGCGGTAAACCCCTCTTATATGCGTTGGACGCCGTGTCCAAACCCTGGAGCTACGTCAATATCTTTAAAGCCCTTGCAGATGGCGCCAAGATCAATTTTGTGCAGGACGTAGAGGCTAACGAGGTACCGTCGCACATTGTGCATTCTCGCACACGTGTGGGATCGGTTCACCAGAACGCAAAGGATTTCGGCTACGTATATTTCCGTTACTTCGCCCGTGGCTTGCAGGTTAGTTACTAGTCTTCCACTACCCTCCCCTATGCCTTGAAATTGCCTTAACGAGCATTATCTGCTATTATTACTCCTATAAGCCCCCAGAGACTTCTTACTTCAAGCGGACGTCGCTCACTCCACTATCGTGAATAGGAAGGCTGGCTTAGGCCTCAGCCCCAGGAAGTGGTCCCGGGAGGACTCGGCGGCATCCAGCAGGCATTGGAAAATTTGAAGAACGGCAAGGCGAACGCAGTAAAATATGTCTTTCGGATCGCCGATACCGAAGGGGTCAATTGAGCCGTCATGAGATCACTGGACGCTGGTAAGCGTAGAAGGGAGAAACGCTTTAAATATTCGACAATTCAGTTTCTTTCATCATAAACGGGTAGAAATGGTGAGACGACATCATCATATTAGGCCATTCTGTGTCAAGACTTTATATTGCAGTGCATTGCAATGAAATTAAACTATTGGGTGCTAGTAAGACTGGAGAGAATAAACAAACCTAACCAATATTGACTTGTGGGTATGCCCAATCATTTCTGAGCCCTATTCATCCGCAATACCAGCAGCAGATCCCAAATATCACCTTATCACGTCAAATTCAAACGATTGATACAGAAATCGACAAGGGCTTAAATCCAAAAGGCAAAACTTAATCGACAGTTCGTTCAGGGGGCGGCCAGTCAATATATATAGGGGAAACCACTGGCGGTACATCGGTAGCCGTGGATGACAGATTCGCTAGCTTCGCAATTAATTCGACACATCCGTAATGGTGGTTATCCCTAGCAAGCCTCATGGCTTTCTTGAAGTTTCTCTCTCGAAATCCATTCTCGTCGAAGCCAGGGAAAAGTGTTCCCTCCTTCGCGTTCCATAGGTACTGAATCATATCAATTCGCCCATTCTCCGCGGCTCCTTCAATTGGCCATCGACCTCCAATTTTGGGCGGTGGCGTGTAAAGGAGTGCACCGTGGCCCAAAAGCTCACATGCTACTTCACAGTTGCCTGAGATCGCCGCGAATTGCAATGCTGTCCCGCCCATGGCTATAGCTGGCTTTGCGTTGACTTCTGCTCCATACTGAAGCAGCAGTCGAACCATTGAAAGGTCTCCCTTCTCAGCCGCCTTTTGAAGGGGAGTGCGTCTGACTAGATGGCGTAGTTCAGGGTTGACCTCAGCGCTATATTCAACCAATAGCTTGACCAGTTCTTGACTTCTAACCTCAATAGCTTCGAGCATGGCGGTGTAGTTGGTAGGGGGGTAGGGGTCCTCGTGGAACCTAACGATAACATTGGGATCACAACCATGATCAAGAAGTAATTTAGCCACACTGTAGCTGAATTCTCGGGAAGACTCAGTCTCTGAAGCTCTTATCGCCACTCCTAAAGGCGTCAATATACCGTATTCATCACTGTATTCGGAATTTCCAGTGTCCAGTATATCCACCAATTTGGATTCAATCAATTGACGCACGAGGTCATATCTACTAGGGCCTTGCTCGATGGCTGCTTTGAGCACCTCAGTTCTCAGGCCCTTAGTTATTGCAGACCTATGATAATTCATACTGCGCAGGAGATATTGGGACGTGCCCATTGTACCCCATCGTATAGCGCATGTTAAAACCGTCGCATCCAACGCATTCGCACCCCTTTTGATAAGATTTCCCGCTAGAGTGAGATTGTTTCGTGATATAGCAATGGTGAGCCATGCTGTCAACAGCTGTATAGTTGCGAGCTTAGATTCTAAGACCAGATCGAAATTACTATTTCCTTCGAGCGTAATTGTAATTTGATCGTATACATCTTGATAAAATTTGTCGGCTGTAGTTTTGAAGTAAACCCTAGGGTCTATCAAATCGGCTGCTGTTATCTTGTGACGAGAATTACAAGGAAAGGACGATAGGTAGTTCTCCGTTATATCTGGATCCACCAAAGACGATAATTTACGAAATTGGGTTGCCCCGAACAAGACGTGTCCTTCCGCGCCATTTTTTTCGATGACCGTTTTGTCCCCAATACTCAGTAGCCTTTGCGCAATGCTCTTACTGCCTTTGCGGCATGCCATTAGTACAAGTTCTTCATAATCCTGTACTCGATCCGCGTAACGATAGTTTCTCCCGCTATGATAGGCGGAAGCCCCTTCTTCTAAGAGCAAATGCGCGATATCTTCATGACCTTTTTCAATAGCCAAGTACAAGGCATTCTCCATGTTCTGCGAATCCACATTCGGACACGAAGTTAGTAGACGAGTGACAAGATTCATATCTCCAACCTCAGCTGCGGCGCCAATTACGACTTCAAACCGACCACCCATGTGTAATGAGTTGAAAATGCCTGCATTTGCAAAACACTCGATGAGTTCGGTGTTTTTGGTTTGTATCGATTGTGCCAGTGGGCTGGTTTTGTAAAAATCGGTACCTCCTATAAATAACCGATCCGCGGGGTGCCGACCCAGGATTAGCGGCTCCAAAAAATACCGTTCCATGGAATATCGTCCCATGGCATAAAGTTTATGTGGAATAGGGTTAATATTAGGTCGTCTTAACATTACGGAGTTGATGATCATAGATTGGCGGCCTTCAATTGCAGCGCTCAAGAGCCGCTCGTTGAGATCAGATTCTGTATGACTAGAGTGGGGAGACATGACTAGGAAGGTTTCTGTACGACCTCTTTGGGCCGCCATTACCAAAGTATTCTCCATCACATGCTGATGATGCAACATGCATTGCCCACTATGTTGTTCTACACAGTCAGACACGAACCGACTGAAGAGGCCAGCCACATGGACATCTTCGGCATAGCGAATAATCTTGTACAAAAGCTCGCTCTTAAAGTATTCTTCATGCCGAGATGGTTCGATATGGCGAATAACGAGAGATGCGCTTGCCTCATCTAATATGTTGAGCGTTTCTTGAATAATGGACCGGTGAACTTCAGCTCCTGCCTCAAACAATTTGTGAAGTATGTTGAGGCTAGGAGGGTCTTTATAGCGATCACTTGGTTCAGACGTTAATACTAATTTCTGCATGATATATCCTAGCGCACCACTCAAATAGCGAGAATCGTATGTTTTGTTGGGGTCGCCTCCGTATGAAAGAAGAAGTTCCATCAATGCTTCATCTCCTTCATTTGCCGCAGCTTCTAACAGAGTCAATCGAGACCTGCCATGGAATACCACGGCATTATCGATATGAACAAGGTGTTTTTCAATGAGCTGTGCAATAATATCATGTCTTCTCTGGGATACTAAAGCAGTAAGTAGAGTTGAAGCGATTGTTGTGAATAAATTTGGTGCGTTTGTGGAGCAGTGTAGTAGTAGTGAGTTTACAGCACCGCTGGGCCCAAGCAAACCGTCCAGTGCCTCCGTCGGAATCTTATCTAGTTCATATGTACCATTCCTAATAACCGAAAGTAGGAAATGGCCAAATTTGGACTTGTAGACGCCGGCGGATTTCATACTGCGTCGGTTCTGTTGGTTCCGTGTTCTAAAACTTTGGCAAGCGAGTAAAGCATTTGGGAATTGTAAATTTCCGTTGTTTATTGTAGAGTATGGTATCTCATTGTTCCACTCAATCATTTTAGTGGACATAGATTGATTTTCCGCGGTGTTTCCGACACAGCTGGAACGATCGAGCCCGTATTCACGCACAGTCGCGATAATGCGTCTTGAAGGAAGAGAGGCGAACCAGGTCGTGGGGTACTCCAGTTGATATTCCTGGGTCGACCCATCGAACATTCCATTACCATCGAACGGACAGTAATTATTTTTCACGGGCGATCTTAAGCCAGTTGGTGTAACATGAATGAGGCTTGAAACAGGCGATTCGGCAGCGGAACCCTCCCCAACCGCAGCAGCCCCTAGAGAGTGGGAAATTGTTGGTGAATGCGAGGTATTCGCATCGAAAAGTCGGGCCCACCCCCCATCTAATTCCTGAACCTCAATATGAATGTAGTGTGAGAGAGCAGAAAAACCTGAGGAACTGCCTGTGCGCGTGCTACAGGCGGTTCGAGACTTCTGCTTACGATATCGCCGGGCACGCCTGATCTTAGAGTCTGCAACAACACGGCCACTTATGAGGACTCGACCTTTCGTAGCGTGAGGCAACATGTCAAGCCTCTCATGAATTTGCTCCCATTCTTCAGGTTTGAGGTTCTTGCGTGCCCCCCATGCATTCAACTTGGCCTCAAACTGAGACACACTACACGCAATGCCATCAGTGATATGGACGTCAAATGAAATATAGGCTCAGAATATTTACCTCGCATTGAATCCATACCCCCTCATTGACTCGGCGACCTCATCGAGAGTCTTGCCTTTGACCTGGCCTTCACCTACTTCGCCGCCTTCGCTATCTTCAAAATTAGTGCCTAGATAGAGTGTGATGATGCGGTTTTTGTGGCGATCCCATTCCTCCTCTCTAATCTTGGATGGAGGGAAAGTTGCCATTAAACGCGTGGACTATTGATAGATCGATAAAAAGGAGAAACCTCGTGACTTCAGTTTAGACAATGTAAAGCATGAATGACCAGTACTTGAAGGAGAAAAGCTATATCAACATAGCAGAAGTTCTAGTGAGACTCCTGCCCGGTTGATTATAGTCGTCTCTTACCGCATAAGTAGTCTTCGCTAGGGTGAGGCTACTAGGCAACCCATGCGCTCTCGGCTGCCTCATAGGACTCGGATTTTGTCGCTGGGTCGCGGCACCAGATTTTGTCCAGGCATTAAATCGACCCCTGTTGGCCAGGATTTTGTCATGCATGACGTTGCATTGGGCGGCACTCTAGGCAGATTTTGTCACTCGTTTTGATTCGCTGATACATGCAACCACAGAGCCGGCTCATACGCAAAATCCACAGATCACGGCGATATACGACCCCCACTCAGCGCACAAAGACTTTATCAGTCGACAAGGCCGAAAGAAAAGTAGAGCTGACAGACTTTGGTTGGGAAAATAGTCACAGATTTTGGCTCAGAGTGTTGTTCATGCAGTCGAACAATGTATCCAACAGATTTTGGCCAGCTATCGTGGCACGTAGAATCAAATATAGACACAAGCCTGCCGAAATGCCCATTAAGTGTTGGATATAAAATGCGGGAAGAAGACCATGCTATGAGGGCATTTGCTGGGAATTTCTATAACCAAAAAGCAATTCGCAGCAATTCGTGAATATTATCGTCGAACTTGATTACTAATATCACCACAAACTGACTTCATAAGTACCGTCATGCGTTCCTCATCTCAACAACGCAGTTCCAAGCCATCTCATGGCAGCAGCAGCATGTAAGGAAAACTCGTGTATAGCTGACATTTCCCATGAACTAAACTTTTCGGGAAAAGGGCAAAACAACCAACGTACATGCTCGACAAATACATTAACGCTGATGCAACTATCACGGAGCGAGTCTCTGGCGCGGCTCAAGGGGGCGAGAGCCCAATGGCGCGGTACGAAAAATACATATCGAAAGCCCAACAGGAGATTGAGAAGTTTGAGAAAGCTTGGGGTCGCAAGTAAGCTATTAGTGATCGAGTTCGACATGGAGAGAATGCAATGAGCCCAAATGGGAACCAGTTTCAGTTAAGCCTTGTAGGGCTGAAGGAGAGAATGTACGAATAAATTCGCACAAGAGCTAAAATATGACAATTATGGAGACCCATTCGTGATATTATGAAGGCTTATACTCGCCAATATACCTCTTGCTCTTGTCACAGTACTAGTACGCAGCTATATTCGTCTTGAATGTAGGTTTTATTTCTTAGAAAAGAATATACAGGTTATATTAGATCCAAAAAGCGTTCCCTTGATTGTCCCTACTTCCTATCTCCATCTTAATACAACTTTAAACAAGACATGAATTCTTGTGAATAACTATATTATATCAGACTCCACTATTCTCATGGCTATTGCGCCTCCATTTGGTACTTCTTCTATTGGGGTCCATGTTGCAGTCAAGATACTTTCTTCAAGTTGATCATTCGCTCTCAATACCAGTCTGTATGCCCTAGGTATACTGCATCTATCATAAAAACTCACGAAAAGGAAAGCAATGGCCAGCCAACTGACTGAGCGGCCTTTGGCTGTGTCTCAAAAATAAGCTATATTACGTATTATGTAATACCTCCACATATTGATATGTAGGTATATATATAGCACGACAGCACCCATCCTCTGTCCTTCTCACTCTCTTTCCTAGATATCGTTGAATCTAGATATTTCATCCCATCAGTCCTGTCCAGTAACACTGCAGCCTCTAACTCAAGTGCCTTTATTTGTGAATTCTTGAAGGCGAGTTCCCAACCAACAAGTCGTCGTTGTCGTCGTTAGTGGCGGCGGCATCACCATACCTGCTGACCAGCCCGCCGACAAAGTCGATGACAACACCGCAAACACACAACATCGACGGGCCCTCGAACTCGTACTCGGCGACACAATCTCCACAGGCAGCGTAGTACAGCGCGGCGGTGCCGAGCTCGACAAAGTGCACAGGCAGCCGCAGGTTACCAATATGTGTCTTGGAACTCTGGCTGACCATCAGGGGGATCACGAGCGGGTCCACGGGGGTTCGCCAGTCGGGCACCTAGGACGGCAGAAACGACGACGAAAGAGACCCGCTGTACAGGGACGCGAAGCAGATGATGTCTAGCGACTGGTAGTTGCTTATAAAAGACCTAGTGAAGCGCAGGTACATCTCCTCAATGCTGAGCAAGTAGTCGACGTCGAGCACGAAACCGTTGGTCACCACCCCCCTGATGCCGTACAGCCGGTCCCGGTCGTCGGTGGAGTAGAAGCACAGCTATAGGCTGCCAGCGCGACGAGAGACCAGCTGAGCAAAGACGGGGTCGTTGTCGTTGTCGCCGCCGCCGCCGCCGCCGCTTCTGTCTCTTTCTCAGTACATTCGCCGTGACAGTAACGAGCTCGTCATACATCACCTAAGAAGCATGAACGACGCGTCTAAGATTCTTGATTTGCAGGTAACAATAGGATGATCAACAGTTGCCCGTTAAGGAGGTTTTCCTGTACTTCCACCACTACGCAGAGATAAAAGTCTGAATAGTAGGGCCCAACCTAAAAAAAAACACCCTTTTTGGTCGGGGCGTACATCTTGCTAGAGCAGGCTGCACTGGCCGTTTTGGCACCAAAATACTCCTCCAATATCACAGCAATCGTATTAAGAAGCTGGGACAAAGCCGGCAGCAGTAGCTAATGCTCTATTAACAAGAATATCAAGACTAAGAAGAGAAAAAAAGAGAGAGCTAAATACAACGAGACAGGGTCCCTCTGTATACGTATTGCCCTATGTAAACCGTTTCCTCGTCTAGTAGCAATGTGAGAGGTTTACTGGCCGTGACAGTTACAAGACTATAAGAAATTTTGGTCAAGAACATAAATACTTAGACAAACAACACCTAACAGGGTTTAACTAGTCAAACTCAGAATGGTAGTCTTGTAACCTACCTCCTAATAATAGGAATACTGGGTAAAGTGTACACTATCGCGATTTTTAAGCTTTGCGTAAGCATTTTAATCCTGTACCATGTTGACAGCGGAGTACACTTAAGCCCCGGCTCCTCTTAGAGGCCAGGGCTATCTAAATCGGAAGCTTACCTCGCCCGCATACATACAGATCCTTGGATCCTCGGATCTTCGCTAAGTTAATACACTAGCTCAGATTAGCTCCTAGCAATATAAAACCTACGCTTTGGCGAACACTTTAGTAAACAGCAACTCGTGCTTAACAACTATATGAATGGCCGAATAGCTGTACGGTTATTTAACTTTTTAGCAACACCATCCCTTTCTGTTCCTTACCGCTAACCCAATCAATCACAATAGCCAAGTCCCTAATCCAGCTTCTAGCAATTCCCGCCCTCCTAATGGGTCTTATGCAAAGCCATCCAATGAACGTTAAGCAAAACCAGTACCCTAATTGCCCTCTCAGAGTTAAAATACCTAAAAACACCTTCTATAACATCGGAAACAACTAGAAAATCAAATAGGACCTAACAAGCATTCCTAACGGCCCGCTCAACTTAATTATCCAAAGCCAATTAGTTACGCCCTTTTACACAAGCACCTATTACAATTACTGGACTAGGCAATAAGTTGTTTCCTATAACGTTTATCTCTTTGCATTTATGTTGTATATATTTAACAAAAAAAAAAAAACTTTTTTCAAACCACAACATATTTTAAAAGCTACACGCCATCTTTAATTATTATAATATGTACACTAGGTACTATTAGCTACTAACTCAAGCTTTTAGGTATGTCAATAACTACTTATATAACTCAGCTTACATTAAAATTCGTTAGTACTCACTCTATTGTCCGCATGGTTAAGCCAAGATCGATGTTTATTGCTAACCGCAGAATCTGTGTACTAATAGCGGACCCTCTGGTTTCGTCAGGAGGCTACACCTGGCCAATCTCTATCATCGGTCAAAATAACTATACCAGCCCAGAATATAAATATGCGGCCTACATATCGTATACCGTGCTGTATAATAATCATGGCGATGTCAGCAAGAGCTGCTCCACACCCGAGTTCCATGTTACAACCCCAGCATAAACTCGGTCAAGCGCAGAATGCATAAGATTATCAGATGTCGTGTTACTTGGAGCATCGGGGTAGAGGAAACAACTTTCCCCTTACATCACCACATGTCCAGGAATAGGTACCTATCAGACATACACACGGACCATGTTCGCAACACCTACCAGCAGCCGCCCTGTTGGCAGGATAATTACTAGTTTAAACTGTATATAGTCACTCTCCACCATCTATTCATCGACTTTGAGCCGTTGGATAAGCTAGGATTGTTTGATTTTTTTTCTTATCTTCTCTACAGTTAGTGCTGTTCTTGGGGTGGCTTTCGTAGCACTCTCACATCGAATTCGTTTATATCGATGTAAGCGAGGGAATGTACTTATGAGGTTATATGAGGGTAGCAGAAATAGGGCACATGTCGTCTTGGCTTCAACTCGTGTTTGACTTGCTTGTCTGTGACGTGAAGCGCATCTTCGTTGACATTCGACAGGCGGTACTAGCACGGTCGTCCCATTCGCTTGCCCCACGGGTGACGGACATTATCAGCTTGCTCTCTATCGAATCGGCAGTTCGCGCGCAGACTGTCAACAGATTTCGTTGGAGTACAAGGCAGTCGCCTAAATGAGTCGCCTACGCTACAATTATACGGACGACTTCGATTCAAACGACATCTTGACTATGCTGATTGGGTTGTGGGCATTTTTTTTCGTTCGTAGATGCGTATGGAAGCAGTGCAGGTGGTGCCCTCCAGAAGGAGGGGGGTTTGACTAGGGATACGGAAATATAGGTTATGCCTGGTGGTGGTAGTTAGAAACATGATGCAGGGAACAATCCAACTTACTTCACTCTTACGCAAAATATCGTACGTGTGCTGAAGGTTTTGATTGTAAAATGAGTATTCCCTCGTCTTATCGGTATGCGCATCCTAGCGATATGGCTACGTATGTTTTTGTACCATTCTTATCTATACTAGCAACCGGAAACACTTGTCCATAACCGTCACTCCTTTTTCTTTTTGCGCGTTTCTGCCAGAACGTTCATTGCTCCTGGCTTTATGATAATGGTTAATGAGTCTTCTCCACGCCGTATAGACCTTGAGATAATTCACGGGCTGGCCTCAAATATTACTACGACCGCTCGAGTTCTGGGACCTCTTACAATCATCCTGGATAAAATCAGGATGCCGAGGGAGAGATATATATGAAGCCTTTCATGTTTTTGTTTTCCAACTTAAACACACAATATAGGCTGTGCATAAGACGATAAGTTGGGGGAGGGACCTCAGACGTTCTTCCAGCGGTTTTGTATGATACTGCTAGCATGAAAAAAAAAATATGCGCCTTAGAAACAGCGAAAACCAGCCCATTTAGGCCCCATAGTGTCCTCGCTATTAAAAACTGGGGTGTAACAATACGAAACTAGTAATATCGTTTTACATAATACACAGTCTAGTACTATTATAAGTATGATGCCTGAAACTTCTAGGCTAGCAAGATATCTGATATGGTTGGGACTGTCAGATGTTACCACAATACTGGTTTATTTTCGGTACCAGAAACGCGATGTCTTCTGCCTTCTGATTTTCCGTTGTAGCTGGAAAATTCCATACATCAAAGCCTCTGCCGTGGGAGGACAACCAGGCACGTATATATCGACAGGCACGATGCTATCGCATCCCCTCACCACGGAGTAGCTGTAATGATAATATCCACCACCGTTGGCGCAGCTTCCCATGCTTATGACCCATCTGGGCTCAGGCATCTGATCGTAGACCTGCCTCAGTGCAGGTGCCATTTTGTTAGTTAGCGTCCCTGCAATAATCATAACATCAGACTGCCGAGGCGACGCGCGGAAAATAATACCGAGGCGATCCTGATCATATCGTGGTGCGGAAACATGCATCATTTCCACAGCACAACAAGCAAGGCCGAAAGTCATGGGCCAGAGGGATCCTGTGCGGATCCAATTGGGAAGACCATCAAGTGCAGTCCTGGGGATATGTGAGCAATACCGAACACGCGTGCATGAGCATGATGGAGACATACACGGTATACTCCGCAAGATTGTTAGGTTTACTTTCTGAAGGCAATGGCACTTCGCGGCGGTCTCCGGAAAGACCAGTGTGCTGACATAGGTTTTGAGCGGTGGTTATTCTTCGGAATTGATGGGTTGACACTCTTGGGGGTTGACTTGTGCGACAGATCTGAGTGATGCGTCGCACGACCCCTTTGTGCCATATTATCGCCATATTTGGCTACTGGCAAACGAAGCGCGCCTGTAGAGCTTCCGCACAACACCATCCGTTGAGAGAGCAATTAAGTCGACAGTTTGTCTACTACTAAGTACGACTGCGAAATGTAAAAATAACAATAATAAGATGACTATTAGAGCTGATGAAAAGTATGGTAGTTGTTGAGTGCCTAGGTGGAGGAATACCTGTTCGAAGAAACCGCCGGCCAAACGGCATGGCCGCGTCCTTGTTGCTGCATAGTTTCGCCGACCGAACGGCACGGCCGCGTTCCGTTTTCATTAGGCGGCGAACTTCGTCGGCGTGAGTTTCGCCCAAGTTCCTAGTCAGTGCCCCGCACGGGCAGCCCGTAGCCCGTCTCTAGGGTCTAACTTGAGCTACTTTATAGATTAGCCACTTTTCATAGGTTTGGTCAACCAACTACTTCGTAGTTGGCCCGATCCCGATTGTAACATTGGCTCATATCAATTGACGACCTATCAAAGCATACTACCGACACTCGACCGATGCAGGCTAGCAAGTGTCATAAATAAGCAACACGAATAACGTGCGTCGAAAAACTTTTATTCAAGCTTCCGCTTTTCCCCTTCAAGATTCTATCTCACAATGCTGAAAGTTGTGACAGCGCGCCTGCACCCACCGAAACCTTCCACACAGCGATTCGATGGACTTACAATACTCCTCGTTGGGGCGTCTGGTGGGATTGGCCTTGAGGCGGCGAAGAAGCTGGTTGGACAAGGCACCTCGATATTGATTATCACGGCTCGCGATGAGGCGAAAGCCCAAAGAGCGAAGGAAGCAATCTTCCAACACTTCCGCTCCCTTCCAGCACCTCATAGAAGTCCTACTATCATACCCCTCGTCGTCGAGATGACTTCGCCTGCCTCGATACATAGGTTCGTCGCCAGTTTGGGACAAAGCACTGGTCATCTGGACCATGCAATCATTAGCGCCGGAGTGTTGCCGGGCAAGTACGAACAACTTGATACGTCATTCGAAGGCAGCCTCCAAGTCAACGCCATATCGCCGTCGCTTCTGTCGCTCTTACTGTTCCCTTTCCTCCTGGCTTCGTCCTTGGTTGCCAAGGAGTTAGTGTCAGAGCGTCCTCACCTCACACTGGTCAGCTCAGGGGCGGCATGGCTCACGAGCCGCTCATCTATATCCTCTGTCATGAATGTGGAGCACCCTCTTCGTGAATTATCCAAAAAGGAGGCCTTTCCTCCCGGAATGATGGGAGGGCAGATTCATTACTGTCGCACTAAACTCATGCTCGAATATAGCATGCGACATATCTCGGGCCTTCCTTCGATCACAAACTCAGATGGTCAACCCAAGGTACTGGTGTGCTCGGTGTGTCCCGGAGCTGTCAACTCAGACTTGTCGCGTTACTCGGCCGGCAGTGGTTTCCTCGGTGCCATGGCCCGTGTAGTAAATAACACAGTCGCACGTACCGCAGAACAAGGTTGTAATATCTACATTTCGAGCCTCTCTCTAGGAGCTGAAGGTCGCGGAGAAATGTGGACAGATGACCATATTGTGACGCAGGACCATCGAAAATACATTCAGACTCAAGTTGGTCGCGCGTTTGGTGAAAGGGTTTGGGATGAGTTGAAGGCTGTTATGCTGCAAATGGATGCTGCTGGAGGCCAGGGAGTTGTCACGCAGATGCTGGGAAAGTAGACAATGAGATTAATAATTAACTGAATTCTTTCTGATTGCGTGCCTTCTTAACACGAAATGTTGTTAGAACGGGATTGAAAATCTGGCGAAACCTTAAGACAGCTGGAAATTTCGGGATCAGATGCGTTTGTGTTAATTGTAGAAGCTCCACACTGTGGCTACTATGCACGAAGCTATATGATCAAAGACGGAGTATTTTTCGACACTGATAAGCCTTACAACGAGTTGCTGATTACTAAAATCACGTGATATTGCCAATCCGTGACCACATGCCTGGTCCAGTTTTGCCCGCCGCCTAACATAGATCCATTAGACTTTACCCCTATTTATTAATAAACCACAACGTTGACCCCCGTCGCCATGGATTTGATAGCATCTGACCAACAACAACACTCTGGGGAGAATCCTGAAGCAAGATTCAGGATTCTCGCTTGCTCATTTTGTCAGCGCCGAAAGATCAAATGTGAAAAGCAAACGCCTTGTTCGAATTGTATCAAAGTAAGTCTAACATACTTGAGGAGGTTCACTACTGATCACGTACAAACAAGGCCCAAACGAGTTGCGTACCTGGTGTCGCTAACTCCAGGCGGAGACGTGACAATAATGCTAATTTAATGGAACGGCTCTCCCGATGCGAGAGTCTTCTGGAGAGATATTTGCCGTCTGCAGATCGGAGCAACTCTATGGCTACTATCAGACACTCTCCAGTTCAAGCTTCAGCTTTGAAAAACTGTACCGGGAGAATAGTGGACGAAAATGGCCTCTTGAGCTATATGGATCAAAATCTTCTGAGTACTATACATGAAGAAGTGTGTTTTTATTAGCAACAAATGAATAATGCTAAGTGTTGCCAGCTTCGAACAATGTCACGGTCCCTTTCGGACCAGGAATCAGACCATTTCCCCGGTGACCCCAAGCAGCCTGATCACGAGGGCCATGCTTTATTCTTGGGACCTATCTCGGTGCCTGTAGAGTACCCATGGCTTAGGGCTGACCGGGCACTGTTCTTGTGGCAAATATTCCTCAGCCGGTTTAATCCTCTTACTAAGGTTATACACACCCCGTCGCTTGAGCCTTATGCTCTTCGAGCAGGTACTAGTTCTCATAACTTACCAACGGATATTGAGGCACTCCTCTTCTCTATTTATTCAGTTGCCGTCACCACATTATCCTCCGAAGAATGTAAGGACCGGCTAGGTCTCTCCAAAGGCGATGCCATTCGGCATTTCTCTTTCAGCAGTCGCCAAGCACTGAGCAAGCTAGATTTTCTCAATACTCGGAACTTACACACGCTGCAAGCTTTATTTTTGTATCTTGTAATATCCCACAAGTATCAATGATTGAATGCAAGCTAACAGCACACATAGCTATCACTCCAGGGAAGGTCAAGTCATCAAACCTTGTGGACTCTTGGCGGCATCATTGTACGAATCGCCCAGAAGATGGGCCTACATAAAGATGGACAAAACCTTGGCTTGAGCCCTTTCGAGACTGAGATGCGGAGACGTATATGGTGGCAAATCATGACTGTAGAGACATGGTTTTCCATGTTCTCTGATATGAGAAATTCCCCACAGACTGATTGGGATGCTCGGCCTCCTTTGAACCTAGATGACGAGGATCTTCAGACATCCGAACAGCTGGTTCGCAGTAAAGTCGGCCCTACCGACATGATATTCTGCTTGATCAATAACAAGATAACTGAGTTCTTACTTCAGAATCCTGGTCTAGAGAACCCAATGCGGCACTCACCAGGAAAACAGTCAGCACGAAGCACCGAACACCTCATCAAGGATCTCGATAACGACCTTCAAGAAATCGTGAACAACTTCTGTGACCCGTTGGCTGGGGACGTACATGGCCTAGCACTGGAACTCAAATCCCAGATGATCCAGAAACTGCGAATCCTCACAACGGCACCCAGTGCATTTGAGATGATCGTGTTGATGGCAGAAATGGACACCGACAGCCATTCAGTCCCTAGAAGTCATCACTTTCACTGGTATTCGCTCCTCACATTTCATCCAGAATTTTTGTTGTATATGGCAACTCAGATTTCAAGTAGCCCGCCAAGTGAATTAGTGGAACGTGCCTGGAACCAACTTCACTTGAATTTCGAAAGACACCCCGAACTCCTCGATATTTCGAACCCAGTGTTTTCAAGGATTGGTGGGCAAATTTTGAGAGCATGGCAGATGAGACAAGCTAGTTCCACAGGAGTTGCACAGACGGCTCCAAGCTTCATCAGAGACCTACAAGACGTTATGGCCAGCAGCAACGACATAGAAGGTTTCCCCCACACTCGAGCACAAGGTTCTGAGCTTGAGACTGATAGAAATGAACCCATATCATCACTACTATCAGAGGGATTGCCAGGCTCGATCGATTTTGGGCGATTGGACTTTGGCTTGGCCCCTGCTGAGTGGTGATCGAGAAATTCACTACTGATTAATCCAGCTCTATACGTGGTTGGAGGCTTTCATTTGCGCCATAACTCGCGCGCTTATTAGAAAACCCTGATGTCTAGTTCATCCAGGAGCCTCACCATCTTGACCCGCTGGCTATAGCCAAGCTTGTGGTAAGACAGCTAGCTATACAGACTATAGAATATATCATTATTCCTGCTATTCATTGTCATGATTTGCATCTGGCACTTTCGGGCAAGTTGCCAAGGGTCATGAGGCGTGATCGTAAATGGATTTTACATGTACTTTTTCTTGTAGTTCCCGTCATATAATTCTGTCTCGTTTCTTGATCTACCCCTCCGTTTCACGAGCTAATCATCACTCTTTCCCCTATCTCCTACAGCATGAAGAACCCAGCCCTGGGTAACGACGCGAGCCTAGCGTTGACTATTTATCAGTGATCAAAAGGCTGAAGGATATATGAACGGTTTAGGTAAGTTTACTGTTCTGGTTCATCGTCTCTGTTCCTTTTGCGCCGTCCGTGTGACTGTACTAACGCGGAGCTCCGACGCCGCGCTCAGGGCGTCGGCTTATACGGGTCAAGTAACCGCAGAAAAGATGACCTACCCGGCTGGACCTCGGTGCTACGCGTCCGTCTCTACGAGCGCGACGAAGCCTATATCTTCAAAACGACGACAATACTCTTAAGAAATCTCACGAGGGATAAGGCCGATGACTCCGAAGACTCCAATGATAAAGACCCTAGGGGAAAGCGGGTGATTGAAAGATGGGGGTAAAACCAACATGTCGAGGATCTGGAGACTCTAGGTTAGATTACTATCGTCATGCCTTCCTCGTCTTAGCAGCGCAGTTCTGTTCGGTGATACACTTCTTGCTTCTATCGCAGTATTACTACCAGCTAAACTTATCACGCTTACTGTAGCTTTGTTTTTTGATTTTCAGAAAAGAAAACATAAGTTATACAAAATAGATTTGAAGAAGTGTTTCCTTGATTGTCCCTACTTTTCATCTCCGTCTTGAAAAAGCTTATATATAATGCATGGATTCTTAATAACTAGGTTACATTATTACTACGAAGTAAGTAATTATAGGTTACGGCCAGCTTGTAGGGGAAGTCAAGGTGCTTTCTTCAAATTGAAACAGCAATGTAATTGCCAGTTGACCTAGTGCAAGGATCGAGCTGGCGTCTGACGTACTGTGGTAGCGCACAGGCCACACAGGTTATGTGCGGAGGGACAGTATATCTCTTCGACATCAATATCCGCTTCGCTATCCAACGCTTCCTGAGAAACGTGCCATACTCGTATACGTGAGTTGCAGAGAGCAGAACTACAAAAACATAGCGATACGGCATTTACGTTGACAGGAACAATTCAGTGAGCCTAGAGCAGACCCCGCACTGCAAGCCGATTGCCAAGGTATAGCTAGACATGAGACCTGAGACATGAGGACAATGCGACGACTAAAAAGTCTGATGTAGCGAGTTGGGTACTACGATTCATTGAATTTTGCCCGAGGCAGAATTGGGCATTGAACTCTACCATTCCCTGATACGCCAGGGAACCGCACAGCCCGGATTATCGAACCAAAGTCCTATTGCGCCCCAATCCTCCTCATCCTTGATTCAGTAAAGGCACTCTCCTACATAGTAGTGTCAGTGTCGGCCCAGTCGTATCCACCCAGTAGTCGTATCAACTTTTACACCAAGCCTCACCAAAATTCAAAATACAATAATTAATTAAAAAAAAATACTTAC